>JASDQU010683812.1:4728-20403 GCA_032191745.1 Picea mariana | reverse complement strand
TTTCAATTGCGAAGTCCTCTGGGCGATGGCCTGAAATGATATAATATTTTTATATATAATAATTTAACGCAAATTACAAAACCTTATAGGAGTTGACCTTTTCGGAGTTGACTTGGGAGGGTTCAGAGCATGACTCTGAAGAGTTCGGAGTACAACTCTGAAGGGTAACTCCGAAGGGTTTCGAGTATAATAATTCATATATTATAAGGTTATAAATATTTAATACTACAAGTGAAGGAGGTTTAAATTACCTAAAATAATACATTATATTAAATAATGGCATGGGTTGATATAACATTTAATATTATAATAATTTAACACAAAATCCATTACCTTTTCAAAGTTTGACCATCATTAAAAAGGAAAAGGAGCACATGAATTGACTGCGATATTTAGAGTCTAAAATCCCCATGTGCTTTATTAATAATATAATAAAATATATTATAATGCAACATGGGTGCATTACGATGGAGTTTGGTTACTTCACAATGCAATTATATTAATATATAATTAACTAATTGCATTATAATGTGTTTATAACTTGGGTAATTAATTAGTGGAGACTAATTATCCCTAATGAGGATTAAATATATAAATATCGAGGAGTGGTATTTTAAGAAGGAATTGATTAAGTAACTTAATCAGTTTATAGGAAATGGACAAATGTTAATCTTTGGTTGAGCAAGCCTTTGTACCCTATGGTGACGTGGCACGTCGTGATGGGTCCACATGTCAAGTGGATATTGAGCCACGTTTCATGAAAAAACATGGGTACACAATAGTAGTAATAACCAATGAGGCAGACAAGATTAAATCTCACCTATATATCTCCAAGGGCCCCACATAAACTAAGTGCAACTGGAGCATGAGAAGGGTCGTTAAATGTCATGCAAGTTGATGACTCCGAAATAATCAGGGTCGTTGGATTTGTAGGTTAGATCCTTCAGAGTATTTGTAGTTCGAGAGAGTTTGTCAAAGTGGTTTAGGTGCAGTAAATATACTAGCTCCAATGGGAGGTCTTCAAAGAAGAGGCAACTCTCCAAACCAGCGGACGAGGGAGTTAGATGGCTTAGGTGGCAAATGCCATGTCGGATGACACTAGTGACGGGAACCATGTGGTTGCCTCATGGCACTAAATATGAACTCAATAAATGGAAGTCCAGAATCTTTGGGAGACTATAACTTATGATCCAAAGTTCATTTCTAAACATGGTTACAGTCATTGGAAATCTCTTGATGAGCATAAGAAGAGGGTAGCCTTTAGAAGAGGCTTTGAGATGATTGAGGAAAGGTGAAAATTTAATAACCCACCCCTTAAAATGTATTTAGGGGGTTAGGTGTGTTATAGAGTGGTATTAGAGTAGGATACAACACTGGGTCTAGATGGGCCAGAAATCAGTCCCAGGACTGGTATAACAAGGCCAAACCAAGCTTGTTAGAAAGAGTTCCTTTGCGTTGGAAAATTTTATCTATTATTTGCACAAACTCCTTGATTGAAATTTCATTTTGGAATTTCTTACAACAAAATAGTTACATGATGATTTGAAATAGGAGCATATTGTTGCTTTGTGATAGCTACTCCTACATGAGTGGGAATATGTTGGTAAGCACTAATGGGTGAAGCTGAATATGAACAACTGAAAATGGAAGAATCCTATTAAGGGATTCTTAATCCCAAATGATGAATAAGCTAGTTATTGTAATGTTGCCTCTAAGTATGGGCAGTTGGATCCTATGGAATTTATGATGGTTATTTATATGAGGGTTAAGACCCTTATGAAAAATTCCTTGTGGTTAAAGGAATTAAACATTAAGTGATAGAATCCTTAGGAGTAATAAATTGATTCTTTAATAAAAGAGACTAAGCCATGTATGTATAAACCCTCATGACCAGGGGACTGATGGGAAATTGTAAGGTCAATTTACTTGACCTATAATGAATGAAAATTGTTGCTGGAATAACCTAGTTAAGAAAATAAAAGAGAGTTGTTTGGATTGTTGCTAGTCCTCCTCGAAGAGGTAAAGTGATATGAACATATGAGAAAGTTTATGAGCTCACAACTGTAATACGAGAATGCATATACCGATTGAACTAAATTTTTTTCTATGCAAGTGAATGAAAAAAGAAAATAGTTGGAATGCGTCTACAATGCATGCATGGATAAAAATGTTTGGTGCATGAGGATATGTTGGAATGCATATGAAAAAGACTGAGCATGCATATAACATGCATATAGACTTGTTGTAGTCTTTTATTAGATGTAAAATATGGTGATGTCATAGATCATATGGTTAGTAATGATCTGATTATAGTAGCATAAGTAAAATGTTGATGATATTGATGGAATGTTACCTTGTGAGGATAAGGTAGAATGGTTAATGAAATGATAACCCTGAATGTGGTAAAGGAAGTGCTGAGGAATTTCTAGATGACCAATGGGTCAGATTAACATCCAGAGGTGGATGGTAGACCTATAGGTATGGCTTGATATGCTCAAGTATCAATGAGAGGGAATCTAGAAAATGATCCCCTTGATAAAAAGGTCTATTTACCAAGAATGGTTTGAGGCATGAAGAGAAGCTAGATGGGTTGTGTTGTTGCCTTGGGAAATATTGAAATTTCCCAGTTTGTATTTATGGGTTGTGGAATACTTTTATAGAAGTTGAGGCAAGATTGTTTTCTTGTTGGTTTTCATCATGTAGAGAGGAAAACATAATAATGAATATGTTTACGAGACTTTCCATGTGAATGAATGTAATCTCTCAACAAAGAGGGATACATAGTGTTGAGTACTCCTATGAGACTATCATAAGAATGGATGTAAGATCTCTGGGAGGAAGGATTTGGAAGTTTGAAATGTCCATGTGAGTGAATTATGTGGAAAAAGGTGCAAGCAATGAACTTGCATGCTGTATATTTATCTATGTTTGTATATTCTTGAGTGCATGGATTGAATGTGTTATAAGGTTGCCCAATATGAAGATTGATATTAAGACCAAATAGATATGAATAAATGATACAAAAATGTGCAAGTAATTCATATGTATGATGTATGAGTATATGCATACTAAAGGAATGATATGACTGCCTGAATAAGTGAAATGTAAGGAAATAATTGCACTTGCCATGATTGAATAGATACCATGGATGCATAGTTGACTTTATTTTAAAAAGTCATGGATGTTTTGTTTTGATTAATAGATTGAGGAGGATGTGCTCCATTTCCTTAGGAAAAACTAGTATAATTGATGAAAGAGTAAATGAGCAGGGATGTTCTGTTGTCATGATTGTTGGAACACATATATATTTCTAAACTTCAGAATTTAAATAGATTTCATTCCCTCTTAAAATAAAAACAACACACACTTGATTCTCACCATCGATGAAGTCTTACATCTAATTGAATGATCCTAATATCTTAGGATTTATGGAGCCGCCTACTCGTTAAAGAGTCAAATCACTAAAGGATACTTCAAAGTTTCGAGTTTCAGAGTTTCGTACTTCAGGCATTCCAACATGCCCCACCTTCAAAGTCCCGATACGCGAAAAGTGTATGATCCTAGTCACCATATACACATATACCTTCCTAAACTTTAACACGTCACTGTGGGAAGCGACCCTTCGTGAAAACGACATAAGATCTAACTTGCAAATCTACGAAACGCGAAGTCCCAAAATATTAAACCTTGGTTAAATAAACTAATCTCAAGTAAAGGTAATTAATAACTTCACACACTTGAAGTTCGGATATCCACCATCCATCACATCCTAAATTCACAAAGCCCGAACTCTTGAAATGTCTTAAGCGTTAAACGAAGTTAATTAAAGATTAAATACAATTAGCGAATAATCAATCACTTCATGGTTTCGAGCTTCAGAAATCATATATCGAGATGTTATTGGATACCCCGAGGTACGAAGGCCCGAAAAGAGTTAAGGTTAAATATAATTAATTAACAGGTTAAACACAATATTATCTCATGTTAATTTTTTGTTGAATCGTAGTTCGGGTAAATTAAATTTCATCTATGCATATCCCGATCACGAAGTACCAAACATTAATGGCATTAGTATTCGTTCTAGGGCAAATAATTTCAAATAACATCTCGGATCACTGCCCAAAATCTTTTCATTAAGGAAAGTAAACACATTGTCAGTAAAGGTATACATAAATTGATGCATTTAAGGTGAAAAAGATATTGCATTCTGAATTCCATTCGCATTTTTCACATAACAAGATTTAGCAAGATAAGAAGTTTTGTGATTTTTTTGTGACAGGTAACATAGTGCTGAGTTTACTACTATCATGGCTTCGTGAAAAATGGTTAAAGTGAATGGTGAGAGATCGAGCCAAAACACAGATGTCCTCTCGGACACATCACCGAGAGTTGTGGAGACCATAAGAACCTGGATGAAGGTTTGTGATATCCTACAATATGAGTTGAGCAACTGTCTAGAAGATTCAGATTATGAGGAGATCAAAACTTAGGCAATGAAGCTCAAATACGTAGCCCAATCAGAGATGCATAATATAGCCACGTGGTCGAGACTCATGCCGTATAACGACATGATAGGTTGGGCCTTAGAGAATGTCGACGTCTCGACCAGGACCATCCACAATTCACAGAAAGTTGATGTTGGATCTTTCCAACCGAAACACAGTCAGGTGATGTAAAAATTGTCTCCAACATTCAAACAAAATTATAATGTCTCTTTCTTAAAGTAATTCGATGAAGAAGAGTGCCCACAAGGTGTAAATAATTACCTTGACTTGATCAAGTATTGGTGGGCATGCCCTGAGAAATTCAGAGCAGACACCCACGACATATACGCCATTACATCCTTAGACGCCCATATGATGTATGTGGCCATGATGTTGTGTAGAATTTTTGGGAAAGAAAACTCTTCTCAATTCCTATTATCATGGGTACCAATCATGCATGAAGTTGCAGAAGGTTTTTCTTTCAATTGGGCCAAGATATTATCAGACAGTTTGGCCAAAGAAATCACTGAATATCAATCATTGAAAGCCAAAGGATGATCTTCCCCATTTTACATGTCGGCATACCTCATGGATGTCGTTTGATATATGACACCATTTCCTTTGATGGGTTGGAGATGGACTCCGACTAACATTGAATCGATACATTTATATCACTCCAAGTTGTGGGAGGATAAAGCGAAGGACTTCTTCTACAAAATCTGCAACTATGTGGTGGTGCTGATGCATATCACTATATACAGTTGCCCACCCCCCAAGATTTCATACTAGATAGTGCCTACCTAGGAAAAAAGATGACTGGTATATTGAAGAACACTTCTCTTATATCAGGGTCTTTGGATGTTTTGTTCCTCCACATGCCTTACCAATGTTCCTACCATATCAATTGGTGTGCCGAGAGGTAGCACATCAAACTGTGCTAGGGGGAATCAGTAAAGAGATCAAGGCAACGTAGAAAAAGATGTGGCCCACCTTTCCTTTGCAGGTTGGTACTTTTTCATTGTTAGATTTCGGCCACTCAAAGGTAGAGGCCGTGGCCCTAAAGGACATTAAGCTTGTAAACATTGAATTCAAGAAACATGATCCACATAAGGTCATAGGAAATCACATGGCTCTGCACAATCTGAAGAGATATGAGCATGAAAATTCCCCACAGGATGAGACATTTCAAGGGGAAAGATCTTATCAGGAGGTGTTGAGCCGAGTCCAGACTCTGAATCCAAAATAATTAGCCGAGCTACATAATTTTCAAAGACAACGAAGAAATAGTTTTCCCAAAGTCTTACAGGGAGAAGTTACGACATCTCCAACCACACACGAAGTTGGAACCCAGAAGTTAGAAGCAAGAAGTTCCAGTGGGCTAAACATTCAGGAAGATTTGGTGAAAGTCGAGGTTTTGACACAGAGGGAAAATACTGCACCATCAAATCAACCTGATGATCAAAAGAAGGCTCAAACTGAAGTTTTGATTAAAAAGGGATAGGATGCATCGCTGTCTACACCAGAAAAGATGGCTACTATACAATAGGGAAACCAAAAACCACCCAAATAGGTGACCCTATTATGTCTTTGACCCCTTTACAGATCAGTCAAGGGAACCCAAGTTCCGAAGTAGTGTTCATAAAGGATCTTACTCCTATTTTGGTTGAAGGGATGCCTCCTTCCGAATTATTCTTCAACAAGAAGAGGAGAGAAGTAGTAAAAAGATAAATGCACCAAAAGGAAGGTGCAACTGTCAAGAAACACAGGGTTCTATTGGATGGACAAGCCTTAGAAGAGGAAAACTTCTCTATGGAAGTGGCAGTCTCATTGGGAGCTTTTTCTACAACAAATCGATATTCAGTTGGGAATCTGAAGGAACAATTGAAGCAGAAAGACCTGCTGGTAAGTCAGTTGCAATGTAAAATGAAGACAATGGAATAGAGTGTAAGATATGAGATGAGTAGGGGTTTTGAGTAGATTAGAGCCTGTGACAGACAGGAAATTCAACAACTCAAATTCAGTCTCAATGAAATGCATAAGAATGCACAAAAAAGTAGAGAATGGGCCATTCAACAGGGAGAGTTGGTAAAATAACTGCAGGCCAAAATAAACTTGACTGAGAACACAACTATAGATATGGCGGTTTTTCAAGCCCAAGCATTGGAGGTGCACGAGAAACTAGAAGCAACGCAACAAAGCCTTTTTACTAAGATAGAAGCTGTCCAAAACCATTATCGAGTGGTAGACCAATCTTTAAATAACATTGGCCTAAAGGAGAGAGAGGCCATTGCATCTCAAGCTTCTTTCCAGGAGGCAGTTGTGTCATCAGAAAAAGAGGAAGTAACCATGGTCTCTAGATTGTCTCTTTCTGAGAAAACTTGAGGCGATATAATACTGAAAACATGGGAAGCTAACATAGTTGAAAGTGAAAGATTAGCTAAGGAGGTGAAGAAAGCTTGTGAAGAAGAATTTCATTCACTCGACAAAGATTCACTGGGCCTCAAAAAAGATAATATCTCTGAAGTCCCAGGGCAAGTTGACATAGAAAAAAATCAACTTAACTTCAAGACAAACATGGAAGAGGCTCGGGTTGAAATCTTGTAGTTGAAACAAATTGATATTACCCAGATTAATAAATGGATAGTCAATCCTAGTCTGAAGCTACAGTCTATATCTTTAGAAGACAAGAGAATGGAAGATAGGCTGCCTCACTTAGAAAATAAGTTATATACTTTTGAAGTGAATGACATAACAGAGCCTTCCAGATTGGTGGTGCAGTTCGTAGGAAAATGTGTGCAATGTGTCGAGCAAAGGAAAGCCAACATGCCTGGGAACAAATGAGACTACGTGGGCATATCCTATACTCAGATCATGATTAGAGACCAGCTTTTTCTGAGCTAGAGAATAAGAAGAAGAAATGTCTTTGCCAGCGTGGCGAAGAGACAAGGGAGATGCAAGTGAAATGTTTGAAATTTCACATATTGTAATATTTATTGTTTTCAAATTATGAAAATTCCAACCGCTTCGGGTTGAGAACATTTTGTATAAATACATAGTCTAAAGACTTAACACAGACTTATTCTTGCCGGATTGTAACTAATAAAACTCATCCTTTTGTGAGTATTAATACAAGTGCAAGAAGGGATTCCAAATTTTGTGCAGTTTGAGTTATGTGATCCTTTTGTATTCTATATCTCTAGTTTTCTTTATGTCACTCCTTGATAAGTGAGTGGTTGCAATTTAGTACAACATCTACTGTAATCACGTTATATCTTTTATTTGATAAGCAAGCATTTTTTCCTCTGTATTTTCTATTAGTAAATACAAGACCTGCAAGCTACTTGGATCACTGTATCTTATATCCTTTCAAGGGTGCATTCTATATTTTCTTCTATTGTGAACAAGGTAAGATTCATCTGTCATTGATGCCTCATTTTGTTTAACAGTTTTGTAAATTTCTCCCGCATCACTTGATTTTATTACTTGAATCAAATGACTCAAACGACCTCTATCATGTTCATTTATTAATTTCATTTGAGTTTTAATTCTTATATAATTAACAGAAGAAAAATCACCTTTTAAAACATTCCTTAAATTCCTGATGCCTGAAATTATTCTTTGAGCCTTAAGTTTAATCTCAGGAACAACATCTTTTTTGTGTTGTTGCCAAAGACAGAGAAATGAAGTTATTTTTCCCTAGGAGAACGACATGGTAAGTTTCTCTCTTTGATAGTGAACAAATATTGAATACATTTATAAGGCTAAATTCTATCTTTCACTTGGTGACTCCACTATAGATAAAATGGAACTTGGTAGAAAGAATACTAGGAAGAACCCAAATGATCAATAGACTACGCATGTATCCAATTCTGAAAAGATATTAAAACCAAGGGGATACCTCAAGCAGACTGTTGCATCCACAATTAGGGTTTACCAACCCAAAACTATGCAAACTAATGCTAAGGTTCCACTTGAACAGTTAACCTCGTAAGAAGGTTACACACAAAGCCACTTCCGAGATACATCAACTGAGAAGCTTGTAGTTGAAACCATAAACCCCGAGCTGGTTCTACCTGAGATTAAAGTTGAGATCGATTCGAATTCCCCCTTTGCTAGTAAAGGAAAAATATCCCTCTTAATACCCGCTTTTATTGATATTCCGTTGGTCCCCAAAGTAAAGGTTTTAGTTCCCGAAAATGCCGAGGACTATATCTCTTACCCTGATTCAATTCCAGTTGGTTCTCCTGTTTATATATCCTGTAAATCCGAAGAACCCAGTCCTCATTTCCCTTTTCCCTCCTTTTCATATTTTCTGTGTCCTAACAGTCAGTTTCCAGAACCTCCTTCACCTCATCCTGAGGCAGTAGAAGGGTCCCTAGAATTTTATGAAAACCCTCTCTTTAACTCACAAAGTTCATCCCCTCGACATCAAATTGCTACTATTGGAGGAGGTGGCGCCGGAGGCGGTGCTAGAGGAGGAAGAGGTCAAGGAACACCACCTCCGCCCCCTAGGATTTTTTCCAAAGTGGTGGCCATATATGCTCCTTTAGTCCTTCCCCCTGTCCTTCATGATTAACTAGAAAATTATGTGAAGAACTTACCAGAATTCACGGGATAGGGATATTTAACTGCCATAGAGCACATAAATGTTTTTGACCAATTCGCTGATATCCTCGACATTGAGCATGAGGATGTTTATTCAAGAATTCTGGTACAAAGTTTTGAAGGTCAAGTAAGACTCTGGTTTTGAAGGCTTCAGGTAGGTTCTATAACATCTTACGACGTGCTAGAAAATGCCTTTTTAAGGCAGTGGGGAGAAAAGAAAGATCACTTGTATTATCTGACAGAGTTTGGGGCTCTGAGGAAAATGACTTTCAAGTCAGTCCTAGAATTCACCCAAAGGTTTAATAAACTCTATCATAAGATCCCAACAGAAGACAAACCCTCATAGCCTGCTACTAAGGTGACTTTTGCAGGGGCTTTCGAGCCTGACTTTGCCCTACTTTTGAGGGAAAGGAGATCTGTTGACCTCACAAGAATGCAGGACGACACCATCAAAATCGAGTCAAACATGATGGCATCATGTAAACTAAAAGTGAAGGTCAAAATGGGAACCAAAGAAACCAAACGCTTTAGGGAACAAGCTGGAACTTCCAGATCTGGGAGGTCCGCAGAGGACAAAATGGATGACATGGCTAAGATAATCAAAGAGTTATCAAACAAAATCTCTAGAATGGAATTATACGAGACTAAACCTGATCCTTTTTCTAGGTGATATTTCAAAAGGAATCCCAATCCCCAAATCCAATAGAGACTAGTAAAAAAGGAGGATCAGAAAATCAAAGCTCCTTTTAAAACATCAAACTTTATGCAAAATGATGATGTACAAGAATTTGTGGGGTTAGATGAAGATATTGACAACCTCAGTGATAATGATCAAGAACCTCACCTAACCAAACAAGATTACCACAGGTCTTTAGATCAAGAACCACTGTTTGGGAACGAGGTAAGTATAAATAATATGGGAGAATCTGATTATCAAGGAATCGTCGACTCTATAATGGCCGAGCTTCAAAAAAAATATAATTTAAGGCCTAGAGATAAAAATGAGGAAGATCTTGTCAAAAAGTAAAACAAATGAGGTAGCTCAACCATCCACTGAAACGCAAGCGGCCAAAACAAAGATAGTTGAAACACAAGCTACCAAGACAAAAACAGTTGAAACACAAGCTACCAAAACAAAGATAGTCGAAACCAAAGCAACGCAAACCAATAGACAAGAAAAAAGAGAAACAAAGATCCCAACCAGAGAGGCCAAGAAGACGATTGGATGTTTCAATATGGAAAATGAAATTAATAAAATCAAAATTCTTGTGCCCATGGTCGAATTAACAAAAAATTCGATGTATAGAAAACAAATTGCCAAAATGATAATTTTTTTAGATGTTGAAAGTCATGAGGATACTATTAATTAAAATATGGTAGACCTACTATAATGTTTGGTTCGCATATTGAAAATTCTAAAGACCCTGTTGCTCCTTTTTATATTATGCTGACTATGCATGATCACCTACTCCATAACTGTATGTTGGATTCTGGAGCCTCCCACAACTTAATGCCCAAAGTTATTATGGAAAAGTTGGGTCTCAAGGTTACTAGACCATACCAAGATCTGTATTCTTTTGATTCAATAAAATTTAAATGTCTTGGTATGATAAAATATTTGGTGGTTAATCTTGCACAGATCCCTGTGAAGAGTATTCTCATGGATGTATTTGTTGTTGATGTTCCTACGAAGTATGGCATGTTGTTATCTAGGTATTGGGGTGCTAAACTTGGAGGATCGCTTAAATTGGAAACGACGTATGGTACAATCCCAATTTTCAGTGGACAGTTCACCCGTCTAAATAGAGAGACAAGATTGGCATATACCGTAAGTAACCCACAGAACCCAAATAATTATCCGGTTTATGTCGTAGATCAAGATTTAGGAAATTGTATATTATCAATTGAAGATGGTTTTGACAAATGTATAGAAGAAAATAGTACAGAAGAAAATGATTTAGAAAAAGAAAACAAAAAAATCGAAAAAACAAACAAAAATGTCAATAGTATAGGAGTTTGGAGAATGTTTTTTGACAGTGTTTCATCTTGGGAAGGAGTCAGGGCTAGAGTGTTGTTTGTGGTACTCGGAGATGAATTCATTATTCCTTTGTCATATAGGTTACAGTGGGACATTGAATATACCAATAACGTATGCAAATATGAGGCTCTGATATTAGGATTGGAGGCTGGCTGGGAATTGAAAATTGAAAATCTAATAGTTTATGGTGATGCCGAATTAATTGTAAAAGAGACAAAGCAACAGTTTCAAGCCAAGCACCCAAGGCTAAGGTCGTATAAGAACTGGACCTGGGATTTGATAGAAATTTTTTTCTCATCGTTTAATATTCATCATATTCCCAAGGTACAAAACCAACAAGATGATTCTCTAGCGAAAGCGGCTGCTAATTTTATGCCACCTACAGTCTTAAAAATAAATTATCACATAGAAATGAGGCACATGCCTTCAATAACAAATAATGTTCAACATTGGCAGGTTTTTGAAGACGATGAGTAGATCAAGCAGTTTCTAGAAATGGTGGATGAATTTTCCGAAACACACATCGACTGAGAAAATCAAAATGACCCTACTTGGATCATGCATGAAGGCGGAGATCCTTAGAAGTTCTAGGATAAGATTGCTAACCACAATATGTTGGTGTTAAAAAACAATCAAATTCCTAAGGTTCTAATTCCATTAGAGAGATTATTTAATAAGAAAGTTATACCCCTAAAGTCTACCTTGCAACCTCATCCCGAAGAGGTTGAATATTGTGACATAGGCACTAAGGAAATCCCCAAGCTGGTCAAAATTTCTAAATAACTTCCACCTAAAATGAAAAGTGAATATGTTGATTCACTCAAACAATACAAAGATGTCTTCACCTGGTCTTACGACGAATTGAAAAATTATGATACCACTGTCATCGAGCATAAAATCCCTTTGAAAGAGGGCATCAAACCTTTTAGACAGAAGATCAGATAGATAAATCCTATACTCTTTCCTGTAATAGAAAGAGAAGTAAAAAACTTTTGGATGCGAAAATTATTGTTCCACTTAGATATTCCGAGTGGGTAGCTAATTTAGTTCCAGTTAGAAAAAAGAACGGCGAAATCAGACTCTGTGTGGATTTTAGGAACCTAAACAGATCATCCCTTAAAGAAAATTATTCTCTCCCTAAAATGGATCATGTTATGGAAAAAGTAGTTGAGGCTAACCGTATGTCCATGATTGATGGCTTTTCAGGTTACAATCAAATTGCGGTCCACGAAGATGACAAAGAAAAAACCACGTTTACCACTCCATGGGGTAATTTCATGTATGACAAAATTTCATTAGGTCTGATGAACACAGGGGCCACCTTTCAACGAGTAATGGACATAGCCTTCACTACTACATATTGTAAAAATTCCGACGTTTTATTTGCGGTGTTATGGACAAAATTGTCCATATTGTCGCAAAATAGAGGAAATTTATATAAAAAAAAATTCATGTTGCCCGATAACGTTGGTCTTGCCACGTTGACGTCTCTCTTGCCACATTAACGTCGCTCTTGCCACGTTAATGTCGCTCTTGCCACGTTTTCCACTGGAACGTCTCTCTTGCCATGTTTGTGAAGATATATGTCGCAATTGCGACGTTTTGGAAACTAGGTTTTCCCCTCCAACGGTCACCTTAGTATGTTCACCAAGTCAAAATACCAACGGTCACTTAGGAATTTTTTATGTCGGAATTGCGACGTTACAAAATCTATAAATATGTTGCATTTGATGGATGTTGCGACAAGTTTGCTATAATAACGACGCTTCAAAAAGGGTTTGCGGGTCTTCTCGGCGAACAAAAAATAGATATTTGTTTCAGTATAAGTGTGTGGGGAAGAATTTCAGAAAACATTAGAGCTGGGAAAAGAATTAAAGAGGGTGAAAAGGGTGACGGTAAATGTTATTTCCCTTGCAGAAATTGTTGTACTAGACGTCCCAAAAGAGTTTTAATAGCAACAGCTACAAAAATTGTAGAAAATATGGGCACATGGATGGGGGATCAAATGAATATCGTCCGATGGTATATACATTCATTATCTGTTTTAATATTTATTATATTCACAAATTTTATAATGTTTTATACATGCACTAATTTTTCATGATTGTTTGTAATTATAAAGTTAGATTTGCCCCCTAACTTTATGCAGAAAGCACCAAGTAATAGCAGAAATGATGTTGTAGTACAAGATGAAGAACTTGAAGCAGATAATGAAGATCAAGTTAATGATTCCATGGAAGTAGATGACAATAATAACATAGTTCAAGTTGATGAGACAAATCAAATTATTCAAGACTTATTCGGTCATATAGATGAGGATCATGGGGATAGTAGTGATGGTATTTATGATGAACCTTTGATTGAAAAGGCCAATAAACGACTTTATAAAGGGTCAAGAGCAATTATTCTCTCCACTACATTGTTGCTGGTGAATTTGAAAGTTACAAATCATTTGTCTAACACTTGTATGGCACAGATCCTAAGGTATGTAATATGTCACTTCACATCTACATAAAGGTTGACTATTCCCCATTTTTTTAGTGTTAATTAATGTGTAAAATAAAAATGCAATATTAATTTACAATCTCTCTTCTTTACATTAACTATTTATTTTTTATGTTTTAGATTGTTAGGTGAATTTTTGTTACCCTCGTCAAATAGTTTACCTTGCACATATCGAGATTTTCATGCCATTATGAAAGACATTGGAATGGAGTATCAAAGTATAGATGCATGTCCTGATGATCATATTATATATTATGGACAACATGCATCGAAAACAGAATGTTTGGTATGTGGTATCAGTAGATATCGAACCGATCAAGTAACAAAAATGGTCCCTCGAAAGGTTCTCCGACATATTCCCATAATTCCACATTTGCAGCGACTGTTCAGGTGTCAAAGCATAGCACAGTTTATGGATTACCATGCACGAAAGAAAATTGAAGATGGTGTTCTTCGAATGCCTGCAAATGGTTATGCATTTAAGGAAATTGCTACAAAATGGCCAGAATTTACAGATGAACCTCGTAATGTTAGGCTTTCATTGGCAACTGACGGTGTTAATCCATTTTGAGAGCTTTGGTCTATTTACTCAGTGTGGCCTATTTTTGTTATCAACAATAACATTCCTCCTTGGATGTCAATAAAGAGGGAGCACATAATGTTTTTTTTTTGACAGCAACGAGTAGAGGGATTTGTATTAAAAATGGCACAGCCACAAATCTGTTACAAAGGCATGGCTGCACAGAGCTATTGCCAGCAAAAAAGGACTACAATACTTAAAAACCAGTGGAACTGCTTCCTATGTCTGTTGGAGAAACTAAAACTAAGATTATTTAGAGACCTAGCTTCTATACAAAATGCTAGGATGCTAATAGTGCTTCAGACTGGTGCGATTCGGCGTTGTGGGCAATACTTCTCAGAACTGTCTCCCCATTCCAGATTTAGCTTGGACAGTTTGTCCTCCAGATCTCCAATTCGGTCCTCGAACTTCTCTTGTGGACTTTTCAATTCCTGGTGCAGCTTGTCGAGTTCTTCTGTGAATTCGATCTTGACGAAGGATAAGTCTTGTTCTAACTGCTCCATCCTCCTCCCAGCTTCAGAATCAAGATTTTCTAAGAAATCCAGTTGGAACTGAAGCATATTCTTTAGCTTTTCCAGTTTTTCATCCAGCTGCTTGAGGCACTCTTCTACAGGGATGGGACGGCTGGAGCTTGCAGCCATGGCTGAATCCTCTGAGTTCGAATTCTGGAGTCGGCTTCGTCTGCTCTGGGCGTGGCTGCGAGTGATCTGCTGAAATGGAGCGGCCGGGTCATGATTTATGCTTGGGGAGCCTCCCATCATCATTTCCCCTGCTGTGCTGGTCCCGAGAGTCATGGGCGCGGGGATGGGCTTCTGCAAATTTAGGTGGGACGACTGCTTGGGCGCGTGCGAACGGATTCCTTCAATCCAGCGGGCGATCACGAGTTTTGTCACGAGCTCTGATCTGCTCGTCCTTGCAAACGGATATGAATCCCCTTTGGGCATTGAGRAAATCAGGGAAGATCCACCTGGGATTGATGTTCATTGACCAGGGACTGTCCTGCCTCCAGCTCGGCTCCTTTATTGGCTTCAATGTCCGTGTCATGATTGAGCTCCCTTAGGACGTGGTATATTTGAAAAGAGTCCAATCCACTTAAGAGCAAACGAATTTTGGCTATTAGATTATTAAGCTTTGCGTTTTGGGTTGCACTGGTGAGGACTATGGCTTGAATCAACATTCGGGGGTCCCCTATGATTATTAAATCCCGGATTCCTGTTCTTTGAACATGGCAAAGACCCTGCCAGAGCGCCATTGCCTCGGCGTGGTTATTGGAGGTTGTTCCCAATCCAATTGCGTAACGCAACATTACTTTGGCATTTGGATTTTCAATGAGGCCTCCTCCACCTGCTTGACCAGGATTGCCCTTGGAGGCCCCGTCAAAAGAAAGAATGTGGCATTTCCTTTCTCGTTTCCATTTGTCGAAGTCTTCTTTTCCTTGTCTGAGCTCCCAAGAAGCCTGGGGG
>JASDQU010683811.1:84838-99424 GCA_032191745.1 Picea mariana | reverse complement strand
CTTTTAGAATATACAACTTGTATTATAGAAATTGTGAATAACTATGTGAAATTTGAATTTTTCTAACAATGGTATGTTATTTTTCTAGGAAAATATAAGACATATGTTTCTATTAGTGCACGTGTTGAGTACCTTAACGATGAAATTTCCTTCCAAAAACTTGTATAATTGGAGATAACACATTGTTCTAGTAAAGTGTAATTTTTTCAAAAATTATAATATACATATATGTGTGTGTGTGTGTGTGTGTGTGTGTGTGTGTGTGTGTGTTTAATTATGAAAGTCAATATATCCTTGAAATTGCAATGTTTTTCATTAGTGTAGGCTACAAGGGTATTAACATCATAAAAAAAAATATTTTATTTTATATTATGGATATTAGTCTCTTCTAGTGTGAGGTATAACTCATTTTAGAAATGGTTAAACTAACAAAAAGTTATAGAAAAAATAAAAGAGGTATGTGTTTTAGTATTTTGATATATACCAAATAAGAATATATTAAAAATAATAAACAATATTAATTAAAATAAAAAAATTGTATGTTTGGAATCTGCATAGCCAACTCTATCGGTGTCTATAGTTTCATCAACAATGGATTTAGCTAGCCTATAGAAAAATAACTTTGAAAAAAGTGATATACAGAGGTATTCATAAATCAAGTTTTTTATGTATTTGTAGACCAAACCACTAGGTTTGTCACCCCGAACCTAAATCTGAGGAAACCAACTCAGCATACACATACACTAGATTTGTCATTCCTGCAAAAAAAAAATTGAATTAGAAATAACGTGCACACATTCCCAGGGATGTGCACACACTCTTATTTCCCATTTTTTTCTACCCCTCTTGATACCCCTAACACTATCTCTCCTCTATCTCTCTCCTACATCTACCCCTCTCTTCCCCTCACTTTGTATCCCCCTCCTTTCCTCTCTCCCGCTCTGCCCCCCTTTCTCTATTTACCTCTCTCTAACTCCCTTCCCTCTTTGTCCCCCCATTTCCTATCACTCTCTCTTTCTCTATCCCCCTTCTTTGTCTCCCTCCCTCTCCCTCTCACACGCCCCCCTCTTTTTCTTCCTCTCTCTCCCTATAACATGCTCACACACACTCTCTCTACGCCCCCTCTCTATCTTCCTCTCTTTCCCTCTCAGACTCACACACTCTCTATCTACCCCCCTCTTTGTCTTCCTCACTCTCCCTCTCACACTCTCACAGACTCTAACAAGTTTGGTACATCACAAGGTAAGACATGGAAACGAAATACATGTCCATGACCTAGACATGTAAAGACCAATACATGTCAAGGCATGACAAGATGTAGACCTAGACCTAGACATGGTAATACCTAAACATGGAAAGGCATGGAACGATCTAGATCTAGAACTAGGTCGTGACATAGACCTAGACATGGCAAGGAATTTGACAATACCTAGACCTATACCTAGACATGGCAAGGAATGGAAAGAACTATACCATCACCTAGACCCAAACCTAGATCGATACCTAGACCTAGACCATGACCATGATCTAGACCTAGACCACTATAAAGGGTGTACCCGAATGGAATGGATAGCCATATATCATAGTTGAGTTGGTATCTAAATGAAATGGATATTCATATATCAATTATGAGTTCAACATACTTCATGTGTATGAATAATGTTCACAAAATATTATCATAAAAAAAATAACAGTTCCCAAAATAAGGAGACCCACCATGACTTGTTTCTTCTCCTCTATATTTCATAATCTTTAACATGCACACAAAACTTGATTAATACACTCACATATAAAAGATTAATTTGTATATTACATGAAATAAAATATTATAGCTACTCTGTTATGATCTTTGGCCTTAAGGAAATTCATATGAGAAAACAAAACAAATTGCAAATCTATCATTAAACCATGACCTAGACCATGACATGGTAAGAACTAGACCTATATCTTATGTTTCCATGCCTCACACACTCTCTCTCAAACATACTCTCTCCCTTTCTTCTCTTCTCTCTCTCTGCTCTCTCTCCTCCACATATACCCATCTCTCCCACCATTCCCTACCCCCCTATATCATGCTTGTTCTCTCTCCCCCCATATATCCCACTCCCTCTCTATATCTCCCCTCTTCCACTCTCTCCCTCTCTCTATCCCTCCTCCCTCTCTCCCCCCTCTCCTCTCTCTCTCTCTCCCCTCCTCCCTCCCTCTTCTATTTTATCCCTCCCTCCCCCTATACCCACCTCTCTCTCTCTTCCCCTATTTCTCTTCCCCCATATTTCTCTATGTATCTCATTCTACCTCCCTCTCTCTCCCAATCTCACTCTTGACCTCTCTTCTACTTTTATTGGCTTTCTCCCTCCCTCCCCTTCTCTCCCTCCTCCCTCTCTCTCTCTCTCTCTCCCCTCCCTCTCTGTTTCTCCATATAAATCTCAACCTTTCTTCTGCTCTTGTTGTATCTCTCCCTCCCTCCCCTTATCCCCCTCTACCATCTCTCTCTGACTTGAATATACCCCTCTCTCCCCCTCTCTCACTCACTCACTACTAAATATGACCAAATTCGCCATGCTTTTTCATTGCTATTGCGACACTTATTCGTTGCACTTGCCACAAAATCGAGTTTTGTTTTTCGTGGATCTTTTTTTTTCACTATATCGACAAAGAATAACTCATCATGGAAGTGTCGATGAAAAATGTATTCCACATTCCATTCGTTTGTGTTCCTGGATACATTTTTTTTACTACAATCCATCATTAAATCGATGATTTTTTTTCTATTATACATATATATTGTGACAAACATCCATTGCTATAGAGATGCCAATGCATTGAAAAACACAAATGGAAAGTATTTATTGCCAAGAAAATGCTATGTTTGGGACGAAGAAACGTCCATATTGCGATGAAATACTGGTGATATAACAACAAAAAAATGTGTCTATAGCGACGTAAGTATGTGGGAAAACACAAATGATAAGCATTTGTGATGACAAGAATGTTGTATTTGCGACGATGTTTCGTCACTGTAGTGATGAGGGTTGTAGGTATTTAAAAACTAAAAAATTGTGCGACGAGGACTGCAGGCTTATGAACTGGAATTAAACTTGGATTAGGTAGCCATGGTCCTTCATGAGATGGAAAATGACACGATATTTGTGGTTTTCCATGCAAATTCTATAAGGCCCCTTGAGATTTCATTAGCCTTGATCTTCTTTGTGTCTATAAGGAAGCTCTAAGCTAGTGCTCCCTAGGGGGAAATTAACTAGGATCTTATCTTATTTATCTTAAAGTTTTGGGATCTTGGGATAATCACTAATTAGTGGCCTATTACTCTACTCAATTATTCCTACAAGATCTTTTCCAAAGACCTTGTGTTTCAGTTGAGGTTCATTGTTCATAAAATCATCTGCATTATAAAAATTCGGTGTTCATCCAGGGGTGATCATATATTATTGATATTGTTGTTGTTTGGATACATAGGTACAAAAAAAGGACTTAAGTAGTTGAGCATGATTTGTCACCATTTACTTCAGTAGCACCAAACCTATTATTACAATATCTGCATTGGAAGTAGGAAAACATCACTACAACATATGAAAACAATCAAAATCCTTCATCGAGGAACACATAATGAAGCTAGATTTTCTAAAACAAACACAAAAAAATTAGAATCAAAATTTCCATCTCAATACACAAATTTCCTAAGCCACTGGAAAACACCACATTTAATCTCAAATGTCAAAATTCCATGTTTATAAATACTATGTAGAGAAAAGATAATGGACCACTAGCAATATTAGAAGCCTTTTAAATGAAAATCATTCTATAAGGCTAGACTAATGAGCCATAATAAAAAAGGATACAAAGGCTAGAATGTTACCAGATTATTGATTCAATCCATCTATGAAACTAAGACGACATTTTGTCAAGATAACAACAAGATATCAAATTGGAATTTCTGGATGGCTCTGCAAATAATTTTTTCTTCTTGCGAAGCATGAAATATTTTGTCTCCAAAACATATGAAGCCTATTTTAGATGCATAAGTATATTAGAAAGAAACTTGACCAAATATTTAATACAACTTTCTTGGGTTTGTCTAATGCAAACTCAAGATAAAAACAATTGCTCCTTAATAAAATTCTTTGGTGGCATCCAATTCACTTTGCAAACCTTAGATGTGTAGCATGATATTTTATGCTCAATCCCATTCACTATTCCAACATTATTCATTTCCTTAGGCATCATAATGACTTCCTTTCCACTAGCATACTTTGGAATGTTTCTGAAAGACACCATTATCTATTGTGAATCTACTCTAAAAAACAACAAGTAGCAGATATGAAGCAGAATTGAATAGAAATTAATTTTATAAATATATAAAGAGACACAACAGACACAACACCTTGAAAGGAAGAATTGGTTCACTTTATTCATGTAATTATTTTTTGCAAGAAATTTGTTATACAAATAACTTGAAAAGGTAGGTTCCACTACATTAGGAATGACTTCAAGCTTCTTGATCCCTTCCATTAGTTGAATTGTCAAGTGATGAGGATTAGATGACTGCAAAGAAATAAAATAATAGTTAATAGCTTAAATGACACAAGTACAAACATGTTTTCCACTCTCAGAAAGCTATTGGATAAAAAAGCAGAGAGTTCCACTGAAAGTTAGCAATCTTGACTTTAATACTGTAGACTAGTTGAAACAAATTACAAATTCAAATCGATAAATATTCTCACCATGCAGTATCATGCAAGCATTCACATGGTAAATTGCATCAATAAACATTAAGGTGATCTTTATATCTCATACAATTCTAACTGAAACAACTTGTTTTCCATATCATCTGATGAAATTATTTGGAGTTGCAACCAAAATGCTTAATTTAGAAATGGAAATACTTCAACTTCTGAGAGGGTTTAACATTAAGAATCATACCAAACAATATGTTATCCCAACTACACCTGCTTTAAAAGTTTGAAAATCAATTTATCCAAATTAAAGAGCATATATGATTGTGTTCCAATGATTGCTTGCCATTCATCCTCAAACTTGGCATTTTTAGTTGATCCTTCAAGCAAACTGTATAATGCACTCATGAATCTGGATTTCACATATGCTAGTAGTCCTTATATTAAACATTGTTCAAAATTCAAAAAGAATAAAAAAAAATACAAGACTATACCATGTGTGTAGATAAGATACAATGTTTTGAGGAATGGAAATGACTTTGAAAAGGCCTATGATTGGGTTGAGTGGCCCTTCATTGTGGCCATGGTAAAGAACTTTGGTTTATTCCAACAATAATCAATATTGTAGACACCCTCTTTACCAATTTTCATCATGTTTATCTATCAATAGGTGAAAGTATGATGAGATAGGGTTGGTTTGATCCATTCAACAGGGATGTTTATTAGCTCCAACACTCCATGTTATGGCCACTGAATCTCTTGCTGTTATTGGATAAATCAGTAAATGTGGACATAAACTAATCTCCCTACATCCACCTAGATCTAGAACAAAACGAGACAGAACATGACGCTTTCCCTAGGCTCTAATCATCAAATCTATCATCAAAGAAAGGATGAGTGACATACCTTTGAATATCGCTTCCTTATGTCTTTGTTGTCCTTGGTTTGCTCCGGTGCTCTTGTGAAGATGATCCTGTAGGGAGACACAAACCAACCAAGGTGAAAGAAGTAGAAGTATATTCAATGATAACCTATGCATATGATCAAGGAATTATGCAATAAAATAAAGATAATTCTATGGGAAAGAAGCATGCCACTGTATTATATTAAATAATAGGAAGAGAGATTACAACCGGATGCCTTGATGTCGTAAGGTTCCTTCCAACAGTTCCTTGCTTCCCACACACTTCTTGCTCCAAGGATTATGAGACCATGGATCTGATAGCTACTCACAATCTATCTTGACAAAGAAAAACTCAAAGCTGACATAAATTTCCCAAGCTCAATCCAACTACAAAAGCCAAGCTCCAAAACCAACTAACTTTCTCCATGAGAGATCCTCTCCTTTTATAAGTTGAAGAGGATAAGGTAAGGAGGTTAGGATGATCCCACTAAATCATGAAAGTGAGTAAGATCCAAACCGTTCAGAGGCCACCTCACCATAGAATCTTCTCCTTCTAGAAGCATCGGGAAGATGCTCATTTTTCCCACGTATAGGAGGCCATTTCACCCTGGCTATAGTGAAACCTACAGAAACTCCGCACCCTAGATATAGAGAAAGGTGTGGAAATCAGGCATTTCTGCACCCTGCATATATAGAAGCCTGTGGAAATCCTCCAAAATAGGGTTTTTATAGAGGAAAACACAACTTCTTCTCTTAGGAAAAGTTCTTCTCCCTTCTTTCTTCAAGAATTCAAGCCAATGAACCCTTTGAAGACAAAATATAGGTTTACATCATTAACAAGCATAGGAATGATGAAAATAATGTGTAACAGAGAGCCCCCCAAAGTATGAAGTTAGAACAGAGTGATAGCTGAAATACTTTGTTGAGTGTCTGTAGGGAACAAGGAACACGTCAGTCGGAAACCTGCCAACAAACAAGAAAATATAGTACAATAATATATCATCACTGAGGTAGGCATTCCCATAATCAGAATAAAAATGACTCAAATCATAAATGTTGACATGCGAAGATCCATGTCAAGTAATACAGGCCATGGCCACCAAACATACACTATGGATCCATGCCAATATGATTCAAATATGAACATAGCCACCAAAAATACACTGTGGATCTATGTGTTAAAGACTCAAATTTGAACATAGCTATGAGACTTACAATGTGGATCTATGCAACAGTACAAACTGAATATACTCCAATGCAACCTGAATCTATCAAAAAATATTCAGGGTCTTCATCTCCACTGCTCTATAGTATGAATCTAACCATGCGATTACAGGTGATGAAGTCGAACATGGTAGAAACCACTTGATTACCGGTCATTAATGAATATCGTTAACAAGTGCGAGGGAAATCACCATTAATGTCAATGACTCCCAAGGTACACTAGTACAATCCAACGGGTATGAATTAATGAGTTGAAGTCGAACACTCGGCGAAATCATTCAGTCAGAGGTCAATAATGAAAACCCATTGTCAAAAGAGAGGAAACCTTCCATTGAGGCATGCAAGTTCCAAGGTATCAATTAATTTCTAAGTCTAGTTCCTGGATAATGAGTTGAAGTCGACAAGGAAAGACTCGTCACAGGCGGGCCTTAATGTATCCCACATCAATGACATGAAACAAGTAACAAGATTTGATGTAGATCAGAGTAACAAATGATTCAGAACTGACTCAGGGATGGCCGATGCAATAGAAGGCTTAAAGACTGCAAACATGGATGACACAATAGAAGGCTTTCTGGTTTAGACTTCTTTTGAACATATTGACGACACGACAACTTTCTTGGAAACGCTGACTCAACAACAGGGATCACAAACCAATTTGTAATTTTATAAAGGAGTATGATCAAGAGACAAGCAGTTTTTCCAACCTAGACACAAAGCGGGTGAAAGGATGTCATGTTCAAAAGTGACTCTTTCATAGAATATAGGTTTTAACACATTTCTTTCCCAAATTTTCCCCCACCATTTCTGGCGAGTACCTCTTTATTTTTACACAAGCTTGAGGAGGATAACATATGCTTGAAATGTAAGCTCATCCTTCGTATGAGTCCCTTGAAGTATGTTTAATGAACCCTAGCAAGGAGTGGTTCGGTACCATATGGGTCTTTCGATGATTTTTTAGCGAGTCCAAAGAAAGAAAACTCATGGGTTTTTCATGTTTAGAGAGTCTGAAAAACACTTAAAGAGAACTCTCTCAGTTCCTTTTTCGTAAAGTTGTCTGATGAGATCGAAAAAGAGATAAAATATCACTCAATAGATGTTTTCTTCAAATTCTTTAACGAGCGTGAAAAGAACAAGGTCTCTTGACAATCTTTTCATTTTTAGAGAGTCTAAAAAGAGCTTAAAGGGAACTCTAGGGGGTTCCTTTTTCTTATAACCTTTACGAGTCCGAAAAAGTGATAAAAGTATACTCGGTTACATTCTCACGTATTTATGAGCACGAGAAATAAAAAAGACTAAGTTCAATAACTTATTCTCATGTATTTATGAGCATGAGAAAGAATAAAGACTAAGCTCGGGATTGTTTTCATTTTTACGCAAGCTTTAAAACAAAACAAAACTATGCTTGGGATAGATTTTATTTTTACATAAGCTTAAAACTAGTCGAAACTATGCTTGGACCTGGTTTCATTTTTATACAATCTTGAGCCATATAAAACTATGCTTGCGACTTCCCAACGCATGGTTCACGAATTCGCATGGTTGGTACTTAGCCCCCTGCTTGAGAAGCTAGTGTTTTAACTTCATCATGAAGTCCAGAGGCTGAGGCAAATGCCCCCCAAGATTCATTTCATCCAACTGCAAAGGAGAATGAAATGAAGCTTCAAATACTATACATAGGACTTGACCCAAACAAAGAGGGGGAAGTTGTTTCATTTTTTAACGAGCTTGACACAAGAGAAGAACTATGCTCGAGAATCTAGGCTTAATCCCTAGACCTCTGTTTAATTTTTTAACGATATTGACACAGAAACATGAACTATGCTCATAACCTTTGTTTCATTTTTTAACGAGGTTTCCATAGAGAAGAAAAACTATCCTTGTAGCTGGGTTCATTTTTTAATGATCTTGAAAGAAGAAAAATATGATCAACTCTCTTCTTGATCAGAGCTTCCAAAAGGATAGTTCTCTGGAAGGGCACCATGTCAATGGGTAAAACTCGGTCATGGCCTCCAAGAGATCTTCACTTGATGGAAGAAACACACTCTGGAAGGAACACATGTCGAGGGTCACGATAGGGGTAAGGAGGTCAGGCTCCAATGGCCCTACCGAAGAGATCACCATGTCAACTACCGGATCCAAGTCATTGTCATCGAAAACGTAAGTCATGGGAGACAACACCACATAATTGACCTATGGAAGGGGCGATACCGTTTGCATATAAGAACTGTGTAGGGAGGTCATTAAGGTCAAGTTAGGACCAAAAAATGAAAGTTGATCAATGGTCACAATTATTCCATCGTGCAGGAAAGATATCACATGAAAAAGAGTGGACATAATAGATTTCATGGCATAGACATAATCTCTCCCAAGGAGTAAAGAAAAAGAGAAGGGGTCTTGGACTACTATGACATCGATAAAGACATTTTTCCATCCCAAAGTTACAGGAAATCAAGGAAGGGTCCCTAAAGGTTGACCGGTTCTTCTGTTAAAAGCTAACAGATTCTGCATAACTGACGCAAGCTAAGGTCAACCCAAAGCTTGCCAAGAAAGAGAGGACAAAATACTAACGGATGCACCTTCATCTATCAACATCTGAGGAATGGCCCGACCATAAAAATGTACTGTAATCTGAAAAGGAATGTGAGAGGGAAGACGAGGTCCAGTTAGCACAACCCAATTAAAAAGGATGGTCTCATTACTTGGAGAGGGTTCTAGGGGAGAAGAGGAATACCCCCAAGCACGGTAGAGTCTGTATCAATGAGAAAAATGCGGGCAATATCGGGTTTACTCTTGAGTGAGAGAATAAGATAAACCGATGAAGAGATTAGATCAACCACTTGGATTTCATTCTCCATGGGGAGAATGGGGTTGGTGGTTGGAAAAGGATCGACTGCTTGGGTTTCTAGTGTAGGACCCTTGACTCCTTGGGTCGAGATCCACACAAGATCGTTCTAATTTCTCCACGAGTCGAAGCGACTCCTTCGGTTCCCTGTTGAAACCTTCAACGAATCTGATCCACAAGTCCTTCACGAAAACTCCACGTACACCATGTGCACCAGGTGTGAGTCTTTGCCTCCACACGACCACAACCCGGCCTTAGTGCAAGCATTTTTCGCAACTCGTAACTCGCGAGTTCATGAGTCGAAGACCCTTGACTCCTCTTTTCCAAACCTATGATACCCAAGATGCCGATATGGGTATGGTTTCTCCTTTTTAGTGCCTCACACACATAACCATCAGCTAGGGCTAAGTTGCTAGCATGCCTCGCAACTCACAACTTCATGAGTTGGGGTGTTGAGTCCTCGTGCCCCTCCTTCGTGAATCCTCGAGACGTGATAAGTCAACAATAGCTGACTCCTTCCCAGGAGACATGTGTCCACCACCTGTTACCTACTTTTGTCTTTCTCTGGGTGCTGTTACTACGCCACCTGTTAACCACATGGTCCCCACCAACCGGATGTGTCATGTGTTTTCACGAGCCCTCGGCGCTTGACACTTCGCAATGTCATAGTTTCCAAATGGGTCTTTAAGAATAAATTGAATGAGCAAGGACAAGTTGTTAGGAACAAAGAAAGATTGGTCTATAAGGTCTATGCACAGATTGAAGGACAAGATTTTGATGAAACCTTTGCACCAGTGGCAAGATTGGAAGCCATCAGAATGTTTCTTGCCTATGCATGTCATAAGAAGTTTAAAATCTATCAACTGGATGTCAAGTAATCTTTTCTAAATGAATATCTAAAAGAAGAATTCTATATGGAACAACCAGAAGGTTTGCAACTGTCAAATAATCCTAACTTTTTCTGCAAGATGAAGAAAACCTTATATGGGTTGAAACAAGCTCCTCGTGCCTGGTATTACAGACTGGATAAGTATCTTCTAGACAAAGGGTTCAAGAGAGGAACAATTGACTCATTGTGTTGGTATATGTAGATGAAATCATCTTCGGAAGTAATAATGCTTCATTGGTACAATGGTTTGATTCTACCATGCAGTCTGAATTTCAAATGTCTATGATAAGGGAACTATCATTTTTTCTTGGTCTGCAAATTACTCAGAGGTCTAAAGGAATATTTCTTTCTTAGGAGAAATATCTAAGAGAAATGTTGAAAATGTTTCAAATGGAAGATTATACTCATGTTACTACACCTATGGTGGTTTGTTTCAAGCTCAGTAAGTATGATATTTCACCTGATGTTGATCAAAGAACATATCGATCAATGATCGGTTGTCTTCTGTACATCACAACATCTCATCCCGATATAATGAAAGTTGTTGGAATGTTAGGTCATTATCAGTCTTCTCCTAAAAAAATTCATTTAGCAGTTGTCAAGAGGATATTCAAATATTTGAAGGGTACAATGACTTATGGTCTTTGGTATCCTAGAAATCATAATTTTCAATTAATTGAATATTCAGATGTTGATTGGGAAAATTGTTTGGATGAGAGAAAGAACACCAGTGGAGGTGCACTCTTCTTAGGTGATTCGTTAGTAGCATGGATTAGTAAGAAGTAGGGATCTATTTCATTATCAACTACAGAGGCAAAGTACATTGCTACTGCTACTTGTTGCACTCAGATTTTATGGATAATACAAAATCTTGCAGATTTGAAGGTAACTTATACTGATCCAATTCCACTTCACTGTGATAAAACCAGTGCCATTAGTGTCTCCAAGGATCTTGTTCTTCATTCAAATACTAATCATATACTGATAAAATATCAATTTCTCAGAGAACAGGTTATAAACTGAGTTGTTCAATTGCATTATATCCCAACCACATAACATATTGCAGATATATTTACTAAACCCCTAGCCATGACACCATTTGAATATCTTCGTCAGAAGCTGGGTGTCATCCCTTCTCTCACCTAAGAGAGTTCATCCTTTCAGAGGGAGTATGTGTTCGTTGAACATATGATGCCTTTGAAAAGTACTGCAACATCTCAGGGGAGCATGTTTTCTTTGACATTGATGTCAAAGGGGGAGAAAAGGTGTGGTCTGGATGCTACAGTTGGAGGTCTAAGAAGAATAGTGCAGGATTTCAGGGTTGCCATCAATGCCAAAGGGGGATATTGTTGGCATGTTTTACAAGAAGCGTGTTCTTGTCATTGATGGAAAGAACAACAATGACAATGGAAAACGGGAAAAGAATAAGCTCATGAGGAAGAGAGACAGTGGTCATTGGATCACCGATATAGAGGAACAACAACTATCTGATCAAATGAAGGTGTGCGAGCCTTAACGCTTTGCGCATGTAGGAGAGAGAACTTACCAAAGTTTTGAAGTCCCGAAGTAATTTGAGATTGTTCAACACCAGGAGGAGAATCTAGTTCGTTGATCGTCGGGAGATACGTGTTAGTATACCGTGAGTTCAAGAGGGAGAAAAGTTTGCGATTTGAAATCCACGAAGTCCGGAGAGCTGGAGAGCCGGAGTAAATTTCAGTCATCAGATGATTCTAAAGTGGAAGGATTGGATAAGTTTGAAGAAGGGCGCGCTAATCTCAGTGGCCAATAATCAGGTGCTCATATCTACGGTCGACAAGGCATATCGGACCCCCCCCCCCGACCTTTCTTCCTTTAACCGTGGGGGGGATTCCGAATTGGTGGTATTTCCCATATGGGACCCTCATATGTGTCACCTTCCTGTCAACTCAGACCCCCCTCACTCATTACCAATCACTGCCTAACCCCCCCTATGAGTAAACCACCAAACCACTCATACATACCACCTTCGCGCTCTGACGTCACATTCCACTACATTGCCTACACGTCACACCCACATCATCAAGTGACATAAGCAAGTTACATCACTCTGGGAGTTTTACTTTAGGAGTTTCACCACCATCATATGCCTAAAGTCTCGAAGTCTCGAATGTCAAAGTCCCAAAGTGGACATAATTCGTCTGATCTGAAGATCACTTTGGGTGCATTCTCAACCGTTGATCAAAATACAATGGAAGGATAGCGTAAGTAGAATAGCCGAAGTGTCGAAGTAAATGGTGGCCATCCATCACAACTATTGATTAAGTCATAGCCGATGGATTAAGTAGTGAAAGGATAAGTGTAAACTGTTTGATCTATTCGAACATGTGTCTGCAGATCATCGACTCTGGAATATTAACGAACAAAAGAAACAAGATTTTTAGAATTGAAAGTCTCAAAGGTCGGACTCGCGGAGGGGATCCTGATCATAGAATCAAGGAGAAAGGTGTCAATAGATATTCCACTCTGGAAGATTGTCATATGGGAAAAGTGATATTTGACAGTTGAAACTCCCGAAGACCAGAAGGCCAGAATCAATCGTAGCCATTGATTTGGAAGGAAGCTATGTGTTGACAGATCGTGGAGATTTGGGATCATGCGAGGAATGATGAAAGGAAGGAAGATAGCAGTCATTGATCGAGTAACATCGCTAAGGGATTGGAGATCAACGGTCATGTCAATTGCGGGGTCAGAACATGCTCGGGTCTTTATTTTTCTTGATCGAGCCACAATCTAAACCACGATATCGCCAAAGGCATACGTGGAGCTCTGTAGTGAATTGCAGGGCAAAAATCCAGTTGCACTCAAACCTCCTTTGGTTGTGCCCATAATCGTGTGGTCACGTGATATCATCGCCCAAGGTCACATCAGTAGAAGACAGAGGAAGGAGCTAGTGCTACTAGGCTCCACATCGAAGGTTACACATTGAAAAGTCAAAAATTCCTTTGTGTGTATAATCCAACGATGTTGATGAAACATAATCTGATCAAAGGGTTGTTGTTTCACTTCATGGTTTCTTGATCAGTTATGATTCAACTACACTAACTTAATCATTGTTCCTGAGCGTTGGAATCATGATTCCTGAGTGTTTTTTAGATTCCTGACTTGAGCGTTGGAGATGTGGAGTGTAACAAATGATGAGAGAAGGAATAAACGAAAGATGTTGTGACAGAGGAAGGTTGTTGTTTCTTTGTAAAACAATTTGGATAGTTATTCACGTAGGGAGAAGGCAGCCAAGCGTATGTGAGAAAGTACAGAGGGGAGGCATAGTGCATAGAATGGATATGGCGCACAAAGCATAAAACACGGAAGAATAGAAAGCACAAGAATATGAGAGCAAGAAGACACGAATGCAGGCAGAGCAGAGCAGTGTATCAGAATAATGATGAGACTGGTAAGCCATTGATAAATACTATATCACTGTAATAAATTTCAGCAAGCAAATATTTATATCTCAGGGTGGTAGGGTGGTGGTAGGGAGGACTTTTGTCCTCAGAGTTTCAAGTGGGTGCTTGAACATAGGGAGTTGTAGCTTCCATCTAGTTGTAGCCAGGAAAACCGGGGTGGTAGGGTGGTGCAAGGGAGAACCGTTGTTCTCTGTTATATAGGTTGGTGCATGTGTGACTGGAAGTTGGTGCTTCCATCTAGTTGGTGCTAGAACACTCAGGGAATTGGTGCTAGAGAAACTAGAGAGTTGGTGCTCTTAGCAAGTTGCATCTTGTAAAACAGAGGTGGTAGCGTCACAAAAAGTTGGTGCTCATAAGAATGATAATGTACAGAAAATAAAGACTACTTATCATATTAAAAAGAAGAGGTTTTCTCCCTTTATGGATTTCCTCAGCAATATCTATCTCTATATACTTCATGTGTTTGATTGATGTTGAATACTCTATTACTTACTTACCTGAATTATTGTGATCATCATTGAGTGTTATGTTATGAGTTTAAAATGGGTATAATTGTTTAAGCACAGTAACAACTGATTCACCCCCTCCCC
>JASDQU010683811.1:60912-74761 GCA_032191745.1 Picea mariana | reverse complement strand
AGACCAAGTTGCATATTTCAGTGCGTGGGCAAGTTCCATATCCGTGTAGTGGGCTATACAAAGAAGGGATAATAATCATGGGCATTATAAATAGTTTCAAACCTATAATGATTCCAAAGAAGGCGAAGTACTCCCTCGGAGCTGTTTCGTGAAAATGGTTCGCCACGCGCTTACATTCTTTGACCGTTGTTTCCACCGACGGCATTCCGTTGAGGCACCTTAGCCATTACTGGTTGGAGGAAGCTTGTGTGTAATCCACCTTATTTTGATTTTTAGGGAGCATTACCTGAGAATTCTGAAGTACTTCTGTGGATATAATTTGCTACATTCCTCCTGTCTTTTGGCGTTTTCGGACGTCGCGGATTCAATTTCAAGCGTTGATAAATAGTTTGCTCACAGTAGCTGGATTTTTCAGTAAGACGATCCTGGCAGCTTACAAACAGGGACTCATTTTCGGCTCAGAGATGAAACAGCGATGTTGTTGTTCTCTCTCAAATCTGCTTTCCAGAAACAAATCTAATTTCCTGCGGAATTACTTTAGGCACAACGAAGGACGACGACAAACACTGAGAGTAATAAAACAGTGGATAGTGCGTCGAGCACAGTAAATACGTGAAATGTGCGCGGTGACGTTGGTAGGAGAAATGTCGTTATGTGAGGGAGAATGATGAATTCATAGGAAGGAAGAGATCAAATGGGATTCGTGGGAAATGTGGAATTTGTGTCTGTCAATGTCTTTCAGGATATGGGATGCAGAAAATAGACCATTCCACGACCCGCATGCAATGTTTTCTGTAAATGGGGAACCAGAAAGAATTTGACATATGACATATCTACTTTTGGAGGACGTGTTTTTAGCATTTCCACACGCATTGTGCCACAAAAACCACAAATTTAATCAATGAGAAATGTAGGAAGGACTGGGATTATATATGATTTAAATTTGTAATAACCAAGACACTTCACATCGTCATTATCATTACTGAATTTGACAAATAACATATCTACTTTTGGAAGACGTGTTTTTTGCATTTCCACACGCATTGTGACACAAAAACCACAAATTTAATCAATGAGAAATATAGGAAGGACTAGGATTATGTATGATTTAAATTTGTAACAAGGAAGACGCTTCACTTCACATCGTCATTATAATTACTGAATTTGACATGACAGATAACATATCTACTTTTGGAGGACGTGTTTTTTGCATTTCCACATGCCTTGTGCCACAAAAAACAACAAATTTAATCAATTAGAAATGTATGATGGACTAGGATTATATATGATTTAAATTTGTAACCAGGAAGACATTTCACATGGTCATTATCATTATTGTCACGTCTCCATGTTGTGCCTATCTGAATCCCCATGGTGTGTTCAGTCGAATCTTGCGACTTGAGTGTATGCAGAACCACAATGTTTCTCACTTGGTTGCTTGGCAACACCAAGGATACTTAGTCCGCACTACGCCTTTACCTAGAGCATATCCATACTCCATTCTAGGTTATGGACGACTTGAGTGCAACTCTTTTAAACTTAGACAATTTGTTAACAATTTAACACTTATCATATATAAACATGCATCCATGAAACAACGAGAACACTTGCAAAACAAACAAGAGAAACATAGATATATTGTAGGTGACAGAAATCATGCCTAACACCCAACTAAGTATTATTATTGCAAAACTCTTACAATATGAGCACTACCGGATCAGTTTATAACTTGGTAGAGTCACATGATCACCTCACCAAGATACCCATATACAAATTTGTTACACCAAGACTCGTCCATGTAAAATCTTTTACAATTCCTACAAAGTACTCCAAACATGCATCCATTATAGATTCACCATCTCTTGTTTGTCACAAGACTTTACACAAACTTGCGATTTTGTCTCCTAGCATGCCCCATTATGACCTGCGACAAGACTTCCCCAAATTATCCCAAAAGAAGGTTACCCAAAATTTGTCCACATAATCACCTCAAGGAAGCACAAGTCCCCCATGTGGAGCAAATTGGCTCCTTGAGGGAGCTCGCCCCTCTTCATCCAAGACTACCTCAGAATCACAGAGTTGATCTTGCTCTCCTTGTTCTTCAAATTTTCCATCCTTGGTTGTGTGCTATTGTTCTCTTATATGGATTCCAAAGGTCACAATTACAAACTGTTGCATCAGTTGGTTGTGTCACGCCCTTTTGCAAACCAACGTGCCCAAATGAATCATTGTACCCCTTGCTAGCAATAAAATCCCCCTATAACTATACTAAGGTTCTAAGTATAGACAGAGCAAATGACTCCCTAAAAGTCAATTTAATTTATACACTACCCCAAACATTCCAAAATAGATGAACAAAAAGAAATGAAAGAGTAAATCAGAAACCATACATTTTATCCAACGTTTGGTGTTGATCTCCTCAAGATCTGTAGCTCCCAAGGCTGCAAGTCTCCTTCCAAAGATGATATGCATCCACAACTAGGAAAACAGGACTACAAGCATTCTATTTTTATTCATCAATTAGGGTTAGATATAAATTGTTATGTATAAATCAAAGAAAAGACATAAAAACCATCATTTGTGACGGGGAAAACAAATTCTTTTATTCAATACTCAAAGATTGGAACTTACAACCTTTGCAGGTTGACGCTCCGCGAACCTGGTTCGAGCTCCTTTTAACAATGCTCCAAATGCACCTTCCAAATGCCTTCTTTCACAATCTATTGATCACCTCAAGGGAAGGGAATGAATTGTATGGGAGAAAATGGGCTAGAGAGGGAATGTTGAGGAAATAAATCACAAAAGGCTGCAAATACTTGGGTAAGGAAGGAAAAAGAATTTGGACAGAGTTTCACCGTTCTAATTATTAATTGTGGAATGAGACCCCAAGACCTCCTTTTATATGAAAAAATGATAGTTATTTGGTTGGGAGACAGGCTATGACACGTGAATTGGTTGGGAAACCAATAATAGCACGTAAATTCCACCGAATTCCTTACAACCTTTTAATTTTTGCAACTTTTGGAGGTATACGCAGACTGTTTAGTGTGCAACAAACATATGTACGCAGGCTACCTAGTATGCAGCAAGCGTATGTACGTGGGCAATAGTGTAGTAGGGCATGTACATGCTCTAAATTTTGGTTTTTTAAATAGAGGTCATCAGCAGTAATTTGGACAATTATGCAAGTAGGAAGGCCAATGCCATGTATGCATGAGTAGAGCATTTTAGGGCTATAACAAGTGCTCCCTAATGTATGAGTTCAGAAGAGTAACTAATGGCCAAAATACATTACAATATCTTTACCAATGAGAATGCACGAAGTTTAGTGAGCCCGGGACCAATGTTCGGGAGTTGTCATCTTCAAAACAGCAACTATCTCTCTGAGGTGGGCATACCCATGCTTGGGATGAACTAAATCATGGATTCTAATCAAATACATTGAAGATCCATGTCATATAACTATATAAAGTGTAGTCGCGAGCAATACATAGTGGATCTACATCTCAAAATCAGTCGAAGATATACATGTACAATTTGCATCTTCAAGAAGCTAGTAACACCTAGAGCTGGAGATGAAAACTTCATAGCTCGAGAAACAACTTCAAGATCTTCAAAAATCAGGTAGGAGTACAATGGGAGTATAAGACTCACTACTCTGAGGTATTCGACAAGCCGTCGAGAAAAGACTGGAGGATCTCGATGATCAAGCAGAGAACTTTGTTGATTTTGAATCTAAACTTGACTAGACTTTCAGGATGGCCGAATCATGAAATTCAAGAGACAGACTGCAGAAAGGCCGACACAGGTTGGGTGAAACTTCCCTTGGAGAAAAGAACGAAAGATGATCAGACTTAGGAAGCATGACATTGACATAAGTTTGTGATGCAGGAAGCACCGCAAACTCTCCATATGTTTGGAAGAGTAACCAAATGGAGGACACAACTCTATGTAGCGAGAACAACTTTCTAAGGTCATACTAGATCTCAATGCTTGATGAACAAACAAAAGGATGTGCTTTTTCCAAGGGACACTATCTTGGCTACCGAAAAAAAATATGTATATTTCTCGTCCCCTTGTTTTGGGATATTTGATTTTTTTGTCTTTTTCAATTTTTAAACGAGCTTGAAAAAGGAATAAAAGAATGCTACGTTACAAAGGAGGAACGAGTGTCACTAGCAAGAAAACTGGCTCCAAGCGCATAGAATATACTAATGCTCAAGGCAAGGAGACATGTGAAGGATAAGGACACTCGGGAAAAATTCCTCCATGGGTCAAGGTGTCAGATTGCAGAAGAAAAAAGTGTTGCAAGTCTTGTGTATAAGGAATGCTTCAAAGTTTCAGTTGAGAGCAACATGGAGCCGAAGTTAGGTTAAAGACGCAAATATGAGACCCACAATGTGATTAAGCATGACATAGTAGGACCCCTTCTATGTAAACTTTTACGAGCCCAAAGAATGTAAGATCGATAGTTTTTTCATGTTTAGAGAGTCTGAGAAAGCGCAAAATAAGACTCTAGGGAGTACCTTTTTCGTAGTTAGTCTAATCGTCTTGAAAAATGGTTAAACTTTCACCGAAAAGACGTCTTTTCAAAACCGTTTTAATGAGTGTGAAAAAGACAAGATCACTCGACAATATTTTTAATTTTAAGGAGTCTGAAAAGAGTTTAACTATGGATTTATAGCCTTTTTCTGAGTTTAGTGTCCTTAGCCCGAAAAAGTATAAAAGTAACTAAGGAGAACTTTCTTAGCGAGACGAATCTCCCGAGGCGTACCTTTTTTTTCTATAATCTACTGAACAGAAAAAGGGTTAAACTCATGCCATCTTTGTTTGTGGCGTAGACTGGTTGTCCTGAGGCTGTCCATCTTTGCTCTTCCCTTTTTTCTACAGGTTGGGGTTGCCCTTGCCCTGCTTCTGCTGTGAGGGGTTCCTAGACCCAAACTGTCGCATCTTTTGTTTAAGTTTTTGCTTTATTTTGACGACATATCGATAGGTCATGCCCAAGGACAAGATGTCCATAAAATCCATTTATGTCTAGATGTATCAATGCAGACCATTGCGATACTTGAGCACTATATGTCGCTTATAATCTTTTATACCCATCTTGGTGCACAAGGTATGGAAACTATTTGTGAACTATGGCACTGTTTGGTCCATTTCCTGCTGCAGTGTGGTCCATTTCCTGTTACAGTGTGGTCCATTTTGTATATAGGTTGTCATAACTTCCAACATGGTAGTATTGTTCCTAAATAACATCCCTGAAGGACTCCCAGGTGAGTGCAACTGTAAATAATGAGGGTTCCTTTGTTGCCTTTTACTCACAGAATATCTCCCACCAATCTTTGAGATGGGAAATGGCTTTGAGGAGTGCAAATGTAATCTTTTGTCTATTGGAAAAGTTATGGACAAAAAAATACTCTTCTAGCAGATTCAACCATTTGTCTACAACATCTACATTTATCTGACCTTCAAATATAGCAATATCAAAGTTCATCTTTACCTTGAAGGGAAAGCTCCTTCACTCGGGTAAGATGCATCAACTATTGCTATTCGTCGAAGGATTTGTGCAAAACTATCCATCATCTCGTTTCTATGTTGGTCGAAGGCTTCCTCGAGCAATAGTTTGAAATTATCTCTTGTCGTGTTGTCTTTATTTTCCCCCACCATGGAAGGTTTCTTGGACATGAGAGAGATTTTGTCCTCAATAGAAACAATCTCGAGACCCAACTCTTTGTACCTTGATCTCATCGGGCACAAGGGCTAAGAACGACAATGAGAAAACCACTCTGATACCACTGATCCATATTTTATGAGCAGAATGAAATGAATACAGAACTATATTATGAACATAGAGATATAATGAACAGTAACAAAGATACAGTAAAACTTGGCTTCTATTCAATAAATAAATATGTTGAAACTGTAAAATGCACACTGAAACAAACTTGCTACAATGGTGGCGGCTTATCTCTGAAAAGAGATGTGACAGTTGTACTTATTCACAAGAAGATGAGTACAATGAGGTTTCAAAGGTATTTTTACATCAAACATGAATGCCAAAATCCTAGACATCCAAAAACTTAACCCTAGGAGATAAAACACCAAAAGTCATGTGGGCCCCGTTGGGGCAAGTTGGTAGATCAACTTCTTGAGCTTGTAACTTTTGCATACGATCTTCGTTTTAGGTGCATGATAGCCCATTGGAAAGGTCTATCCAAGGACTACACATTATGCCATCACACTTTAAATTTATTTATAGAGAGACTATGGCGGGCCCAAAAATTGTTGTTTAGGGCCTCAAAATGGCCCCAGAAGTTTAGGATCCGAAAAGCTAGAAAAAAACTGCCAAGATGAAAACTAAAACTACCAAGATGACATCTATATGTGAGCCAATTGAAATAGGTGGGTGGCCACTGATATCCACTTGGAACATTTCCACCCATAAAGTATTGAGATAGATGACAAATAATATAATGATCCAATCTGAATCAACTACATAATAATAGATTGCATAAAATTGTAAGATTTGTTGTGATAAACTGTTTCGATGGAATATCCACAACAATTTATAAATCAATGGTTAATGACAATGGTCTTAGTCAACTAATGTGTTTCATAGTGAACTATAGTTGACGAAGATTAACCATAGTTTACCATCCATCATGGTCAACCAAAGTTAACTATAGTTAACTTGATCAACCATAATCAAGGGGGTGAGTATTTCCATGGTAAATCATAACCAATCATGGTGAACTATACTCGATCATAATCATTCATAGTTAACTCTTCCAAATGCCTAGTCAATCTTTCTTTATCACATTGAGCCATATCAACATGGTCAACTATAATGAACCTTAGTAAATTTGTTTTAAATTTGTTTAACCATAGTGATTAAAATGTACATTATTCTCAACCTTACTCAATATAGTCTAACTATAATACCAAACCTAGTCAACTATGGCCAAAGTCAATGACTATTAACGATAATAAAAGATGATTATATTGAACTGTGATTATTATAGTAAATCTTAGGTGGGTGAAAAGACGCAACGTATTCCCTCGCAGAGGCTCCGTGAAAATGGTTCGCCACGATGCTTACATGATTTGATAGTTGTTTCCACTGATAGAAATGGCAGTATCTTTTCCATTGCGTTGATGAGGTTGGCAGTATCTTTTCCATTTCCTGCTACAGTGTGGTCCATTTTGTATATAGGTTGTCATAACTTCCAACATGGTAGTATTGTTCCTAAATAACATCCTTGAAGGACTCCCAGGTGAGTGCAACTGTAAATAATGAGGGTTCCTCTGTTGCCTTTTACTCACAGAATATCTCCCACCAATCTTTGAGATGAGAAATGGCTTTGAGGAGTGCAAATGTAATCTTTTGTCTATTGGAAAAGTTATGGACATAAAAATACTCTTCTAGTAGATTCAACCATTTGTCTACAACATTTGCATTTATCTGACCTTCAAATATAGCAATATCAAAGTTCATCTCTACCTTGAAGGGGAAGCTCCTTCACTCGGGTAAGATGCATCACCTATTGGTATTCGTCGAAGGATTTGTGCAAAACTATCCATCATCTCGTTCCTATGTTGGTCGAGGGCTTCCTCGAGCAATAGTTTGAAATGATCTCTTGTCATGTTGTCTTTATTTTCTCCCGCCATGGAAGGTCGCTTGGGCGTGAGAGAGATTTTTTCCTCAATAGAAACAATCTCGAGACCCAACTCTTTGTACCCTGATCTCCTCGGGCACAAGGGCTAAGAACGATAATGAGAAAACCACTCTGATACCACTGATCCATATTTTATGAGTAGAATGAAATGAATATAGAACTATATTATGAACACAGAGATATAATGAAAAGTAACAAAGATATAGTAAAACTTGGCTTCTATTCAATAAATAAATATGTTGAAACTGTAAAATGCACACTGAAACAAACTTGCTACAATGGTGGCGGCTTATCTCTGAAAAGAGACATGACAACTGCGCTCATTCACCAGAAGATGAGTACAATGAGGTTCCAAAGGTATTTTTACATCAAACATGAATTCCAAAACCCTAGACATCCAAAAACCTAACCCTAGAAGATAAAACACCAAAAGTCACGTGGGCCCCGTTGGGGCAAGTTGGTACATCAACTTCTTGAGCTCGTAACTTTTGCATACGATCTTTGTTTTAGGTGCACGATAGCCTGTTGGAAAGGTCTATCTGAGGACTACACATTATGCCATCACACTTTAAATTTATTTATAGAGAGACTATGGCGGGCCCAAAAATTGTTATTTAGGGCCTCAAAATGGCCCTAAAATTTTAGGATCCGAAAAGCTAGAAAAAAACTGCCAAGATGAAAACTAAAACTACCAAGATGACATCTATATGTGAGCCAATTGGAATAGGTGGGTGGCCACTGATATCCACTTGGAGCATTTCCACCCATAAAGCATTGAGATAGATGACAAATAATATAATGATCCAATCTGAATCAACTACATAATAATAGATTGCATGAAATTGTAAGATTTGTTGTGATGAACTGTTTCGATGGAATATCCACAACAATTTATAAATCAATAGTTAATGACAATGGTCTTAGTCAACTAATGTGTTTCATAGTGAACTATAGTTGACGAAGATTAACCATAGTTGACCATCATCCATCATGGTCAACCAAAGTTAACTTGATCAACCATAATCAAGAGGGTGAGTATTGCCATGGTAAATCATAACCAATCATGGTGAACTATACTCAATCATAATCATTCATAGTTAACTCTTCCAAATGCCTAGTCAATCTTTCTTTATCAGATTGAGCCATATCAACATGGTCAACTATAATGAACCTTAGTAAATTTGTTTTAAATTTGTTTAACCATAGTGATTAAAATGTACATTATTCTCAACCTTACTCAATATAGTCTAACTATAATACCAAACCTAGTCAACCATGGCCAAAGTCAACCACTATTAACGATAATAAAAGATGATTATATTCATTAATTCATCATTAATTCAGTAATTCAGTCCTTTTCAATAACTGAGTCATTTAATCAAATTAATTTTGTTCTTGATGTGTAGTCAGATTTATTTAATTTTAAATGGTGGTGGTTGATATGAAAGTGATTTTTGGAAAATGCATATAAATTTAATTTTTTTTAATAAGTGTTTTATTTTATTTTTAATTTATTTAAAAAAAATTAAATAATATTTTTTAGAATAATTTAAATATTGTTTTTATGATTTTTTTATTAATTAAACAAAATTATAAATTTCTACAAAATTATATTAATTTACTCCTTATTTCCCTTCATCATAATTGCTTTGTAATAATGAGTAACGCTCACTATATTTTCCCTTTCTATACCTCACACTTAATATATTATAATACATTTTATTTTTAAATTTTTAATTATCCCACCATTATCTTTAGTAAGACACAATTAATGATAAATTCTTTTTTTCATTTATTGGTTTCATTTTATTTTGTATTTATTTCATTTATAATTTTTTTTAAATAAATATTCTATAAATTACCTTTTATAAGTGGAAACCATAGCTTAATGTCTAGTACAATGTGTCTATCTACAGAGTAAAATTTATAGTAGCATCTATACTAGAGAATTACCTCATATAACAAAACTAAAAGGATAATCTTATGCTAAAACAAAGACTAGTAATCAAAATTTTTAACATGGCCTTCAACAAAAATGTGTCGTAATGGGGTAGGAGAATAGGCCTTTGCATGCCTTCAACAAAAATGTGTCGTAATGGGGTAGGAGAATAGGCCTTTGCACGCTTGTTACATCCATGGGTGTAAAAACATCGAGATTGTCTTGCATGGCCACTAACGTGGAGATTCATTGGTCCATGTGCTATAGACGAAATTTGAGGTTGGCTACCTCATTACATAGCCCAAAAATCAATTGTGGGAGTATGCCCAAGGTGTCTTAAACGCGCTGAGTGTCCCCGTCGACTAAAAAGATTGGATAGCCAGAGGAGAATGCTCCATAATCATAGCTGGAGTTCTTGGGAGGAGAGACCTGTGGAGGATTAGCAGGAAACGACGGAACCAAGAAAGAGCTTGGAGTGAACCTCAATGAATTTTCATGACGATTAAATCATTCAATTTTGCAACCTCATGGACAGAGGTCAAGCTCCGTGCAGAATTATCAAGCTTGTTGCTTCCAAAGGTAGCCCTTCCCGCACCAAAAGCAGGGATGATTTTAAGGATGGAAATTTATTTTAAAATGTAGAAACCTTGGCGAATCTTACTAATCCTTCATATGTCAACTATAAATGTTTGGCGATATATTTATAAAAATATTCAAATTTCTAAGTGTTTTATATAATTTTTATAAAATTTTGGCAATTTTTAAGGTAAAATAATTTTATCCTATAGAGTTTGGGGGAATCATTTTTAAAATAGCGAATCTTGTTTTTGGAAAAACTAGCCCATGAATGAAATTTAACCCCTAAAATCATCCCTGAATACACCTAACAGGAATGTGATCACCCCTACTGCATTTCAAGCATCCTCTCTGATGTGGTATGGTGAACCCTGTAGCCTTCACCAACCATAGTGAAACAACCTTATTCCTATTCCAACACTTGTAGCTGGAGAGAAAATGCTAAACTCGTATGGAGGTCACATAATTGAGAACCCCTAATATCCATTTCTCCATTATATTATTTGCGCATGAAATGGACAAGGTTGTTATATTATTTACACATGAAATGGACAAGGTTGTTAATGCCATCTTAAGGGACAAGTATCAAAATTTAATAACCAGAGAATCAATCGTGTTGTCCTACAATTCCCAATGAAGGTTCAAGCACCCCAGGTACCATGTTCTATTAATATTCCAAACCGACGGAGTGTGATTTACCATGCTTCCACGCCTGGCTCGAGGCCTGTGATTCTAGGTGCCTTGGTCACCCAAATTTAGCACACTACTAATTTGAAATGGATGATACCCCATCTAGGGGTATTTAATCTATAAGTTATTTATAATTATAAATACATTTTAATTGGAATAATATATTATGAAATGTTCCCCGGATGGGGTGCCATGTCGCAAACTGGAGCCACGCGGGACAACGTCGGGATGCAACATTAATACATCCACCGACGACCATCCCCTCAGTCATTAACCGAGTATGAATCTGCACAGCCAAACCCAGGCGATGAGCCCCTTCGTGCAAGTGATAGGTATAGTGCACCAGCGCACTCAACAGCAAGCATTAATGGCTATGGCAGTCGCGGTTGCCCTCCTCCTTATCACCCGCCTTAATAGAATGGAGCGACAGTCGCCCATTGCAACGTTGAGTGTAGAGTTCATTCCACCTGAGCAGCAATTTGGGGACCCTTTGAGCTTTGGAGCAGAGCCTTCCACCCGCAAGGAACACTGGTCATCTCCAGGGTCTCCACCATGCCCAGAGCACGAGGTAAGCTGCGCAGGGGTGCCGCTCGGTACACAGCCGAATCTCGCCGCCAGAAACAGAAGAAATTTGAGCAGGCGTTAGCCATGGCGTCCCTCCGTAGGCGTAAGAAACCACGAACACCTCCAATGGTGTACGTGGAAGAGATTACCTTGGAAGACACCATGCAGAGCTATCCCAAGCTCCCTCTGTTCACAGTCCTGGACAATTGGAATCCACCCACTGATTTTAGCTCAGATGACAAGCTTCCGCCTTTGGGCAAACTGCGTGGTTCCAGAGCCAATAGCCCAGCGGAGAAATTCACCACCTGTTATGTAGAAGAAGAGACCTCGTCCCGCACACAGGGAAGCAGAGACTCACCCCCCGATGCACCTATGGAGGCGACGACCCAGCTTTCCAACCGACCGGCACTTACAAGTGAGGGAGCAACGGGGCCCATTCCCCCAACCTTCATCGACAACCACTGGCAGGACCAGCAACTCTTCACCGACTCGGGGTACCTCGCTCTCATCTTCGAACTGAGGAGTCTATTGGACGACTAGGTCTTTCGCCTCACCCGAATCGACCAACGACTTGACATGTTGTAACAAGGAAGATACTTCACTTCACATCGTCATTATAATTACTGAATTTGACAGATAACATATCTACTTTTGGAGGACGTGTTTTCTGCATTTCCACATGCCTTGTGCCACAAAAAACAACAAATTTAATCAATTAGAAATGTATGATGGACTAGGATTATATATGATTTAAATTTGTAACCAGGGAGACACTTCACATGGTCATTATCATTACTGTCACGTCTCCACGTTGTGCCTATCCGAATCCCCATGGTGTGTTTAGTCGAATCTTGCGACTTGAGTGTATGCAAAACCACAATGTTTCTCACTTGATTGCTTGGCAACACCAAGGATATTTAGTCCGCACTACACTTTCACCTAGAGCATATCCATACTCCATTCTAGGTTATGGACTACTCTAGTGCAACTCTTTTAAACTTAGACAATTTGTTAACAATTTAACACTTATCATATATAAACATGCATCCATGAAACAATGAGAACACTTGCAAAACAAACAAGAGAAACATAGATATAGTGCAGATGACAAAAATCATGCCTAACACCCAACTAAGTCTTATTATTGCAAAACTCTTACAATATGAGCACTACCGGATCAGTTCATAACTTGGTAGAGTCACATGATCACTTCACCAAGATACCCATATACAAATTTGTTACACCAAGACTCGTCCATGTAAAATCTTTCACAATTCCTACTGGACTTGATTGGACTTTCAGGATGGCTGAATCCTGAAATTCAAGAGACAAACTACAGAAAGGTTGACACAAGTTGGGTAAAACTTCCCTTGAAGAAAAGAACGAAAGATGCTCAGACTTAGGAAGCATGATAGTGACATAAGTTTGTGATGCAGGAGGCACCGCAAACTCTCCATATGTTTGGAAGAGTAACCAAATGGATGACACAACTCTATGTAGCGAGAACAACTTTCTAAGGTCATACTAGATCTCAATGCTTGATGAACAAAATAAATGATGTGTTTTTTCCAAGGGAGACTATCTTGGCTACCGAAAAAAAGAATGTATATTTCTCGTCCCCTCTTTTTGGGATATTTGATTTTTTTGTCTTTTTGAATTTTTAAACGAGCTTGAAAAATGAATAAAAGAATGCTACGTTACAAAGGAGGAACGAGTGTCGCAAGCAAGAAAACTGGTTCCAAGCGCATAGAATATACTAATGCTCAAGGCAAGGAGACATGTGAAGGGTAATGACACTCGAGGAAAATTCCTCCATGGGTCAATGTGTCAGATCGCAGAGGAAACAAGTGTTGCAAGGCTTGCATATAAGAAATGTTTCAAAGTTTTAGTTGAGAGCAACATGGAGCCGAAGTTAGGCCAAAGACACAAATATGAGACCCACAATGTGATTAAGAATGACATAGTAGGACCCCTTCTATGTAAACTTTTACGAGCCCAAAGAATGTAAGATCGATAGTTTTTTCATGTTTATAGAGTCTGAGAAAATGCAAAATAAGACTCTAGGGAGTACCTTTTTCATAGTTAGTCTAATCAGCGTGAAAAATGGTTAAACTTTCACCGAAAAGACGTCTTTTCAAAACCGTTTTAATGAGTGTGAAAAAGACAAGATCACTCGACAATATTTTCAATTTTAAGGAGTCTGGAAAGAGCTTAACTATGGATTCACAGCCTTTTTCTGAGTTTAGTCTCTTTAGCCCGAAAAAGTATAAAAGTAACTAAGGAGAACTTTCTCGGTGAGACGAATCTTCCGAGGCGTACCTTTTTTCGCTATAATCTACTGAACGGTAAAAGGGTTAAACTCATGCCATCTTTGTTTGTGGATTAGACTGGTTGTCCTGAGGTT
>JASDQU010683811.1:47067-58238 GCA_032191745.1 Picea mariana | reverse complement strand
TATGATGGACATGGTAGATTTTTTCCATTCAATGTAAGTTAATATGAAAAATGTTAAAAAAAAAAAAGATTAAGTACAAAAATGTAAAATGGATATTATAGATGTTTTATTTCATATTGTAGATTTTTTCATTTAATGTAAATTAATATGATAAATGTCAAAAAAGTGATAAAGACAAGAATATAAAATCAAATTAAAATGTAAGTTAACATGAAAAATGTTAAAAAAAAAAGAAAACTAAGTACAAGAATGTAAAATGAATATTATAATGGATATTATAGATGTTCCATTTCATATTGTAGATTTTTTCATTTAATGTAAGTTAATATGATAAATGTCAAAAAAATGCTAAGGACAAGAATGTAAAGTCAAATTAAAGAACATGAAAAAAAAAAAAAATTACAATAAAATTTATAATATATTTTTAAATTGATAAAGTGTTGAAAAATATACATATTTTTTATTTAAAATTTATACTACATTTTTATTCAAATTCTAATAATATTTATAGACTTTATACATAAAAGGTTAGTGAAACTTAATTTTATAAAAGTTTAATAATATTTATTTATTTGATATAAGGGTGTGTGCACAAAGTTGGTTGATGAAAAAGTGGCAAGGGGTTAGCAGGAATGCCTTCATGTTTACATGCTATATGTTTAGCAAAGCCCAAACCCCCACTAAGATTTCCACGTAAGTTCGTCGGTAGGATATATTTAGCAAAGCCCAAACCTCTACTAAGCTTGCCATGTAAGTGTGTCATTAGGAACACATGCGCGTTATTAACAACATGTGGACTTCTTAAGAATGCATGCACGTTCCTAAGAAGAATACTTGTGCATTCCTAAGAAGAACGATCACACATTCCTATGATATAGCATTTTTAACGAGTCGTGAGCGCGATTTGTGCCCATTTTCACACATGATTCTCGCATTTTACCCTCATTGAGAAAATAGAGAGGAGGAGATCTATCAAGATCATGCCACTGTGTTCCATTCAAGAAAGATATGATTGATTTCTCTTATTTTCCTCTCAAATTAGTAATTTTTACTTTTATTCAATTAATTTAATATATTCTAAAATAATCTAAATTATAGAAATTTGTAATCTTATAGAGAAATATCAGAGTCACCTATTACATTGCGTAACATTTCCCCTTTAAAAATAACTATAGAGAATTTACAAGAAATGTGATTATTTTATGGTTTTTTTTTCTTAAAATATATATTGATGTTTTTTGTRAATTTTTATTTTAATTTAAAAAATCGACCTAATTTACATGCCATGCCTTATTAAATTGTAGCATATATTATAAAATAGAACCTGGAGACAATGTAAACTACAAACCATTAGACGAAGATGAGGAAAACCCCAACCCACTACAACCACCCAACATAAACACCCAAATTGATGAGGAGTTGGACACATTAAGAACACTTGTAAATCAATTAAGGGGAATGAGAGAACCAAGCAGAGAGTCATTTTCTAGTTCATTGGACATCATTGTGAGGTCCATTACAAGTATCTAAGGGAAATTGACTTTTGTTTCTTAATATAGAGAAATAATGTTTGAGTGTGACAACATTGGATTGGATAGAAAGAAAGTTGGAGACTTGGGTATATTAAAACAACAATTGATGTCTATTTTTATTGATCCTCGATTTGGACAACAAACACTCGTGAACAAGAAACACATTTGCATTGATTGGTGCATCCACCGACAAACTAGTGAAAACTTGATGGATAGGTGGTACATGGTATTTGATAAACCTCCCCACAATAACAAGGAGGTTCCTTTTTTTTTTGAGAAAGTTATGGGTTGAATTCATTTTGTGTTAGCATGTCAACTACTTCGACATCGGTGAATTCCAGGGGGTGGTTCAAGGGTCTGCACAATACTGAGAGCATGTTAAACATGATCCCATGTTAGTTCTTCATCCCCCTAGGCGAAGGCCTGACCCCCCGAGCCCCTGCCCAACATACTCCTATTAGAAAAAGCATGTAGTAGGTACATGTATCTATTCATCATGGACTCAGATCCTAATGCAGCATGGCAACCTTGTTGCACTATCTTGATAGAAGATGCCTACCAATGACATTGATAGAGGAGTCAGAGATTCACCTCGTACAACATAGTACAATGAGGAGAGGGCACAAGGACATAGAATTCATCCATGTGAACCTCATAGATGCTCGAGTTGTGGGAAAACATGTTATGGGCCTATTGAGGCTAGTGGAAAATAGAGATTTATGTTCTTCATTGTTATATATTTATATATTATTATGTGTATTTATATCGATATTTTATTTTATGTTGTTTTTCAGTTTCTATGCCCGTGTAGCAGACCCTCTACACCCATGGATGCATTAGTGTTTGTCTCCACCACTAATGCAATAATAGAGGAAACTTTCTCAATCATTCTACCCCATACATAGGTATGTGTCACATCTGATAAATTCACCATAGTGATTTCTTTATTTTATGGCATCCTTTAATTTTTAATGTTCATGTGTTTCTACACTTTATGGGACCAAGTGATGTCAATCAATGTCCACCTGGGATGGAAAATTCACCTGCATCACATGTATCATGTGTGGAGTTAAATATCATTTAAATCTCAAATTTGTTGTATTTGTGTTGTTGAATTTTACCATTTTTTCCTAATAGTTCAATATTATTAATATGTATGCAGGCTTTTGATATTTTTTCTAGTTTTAGTACTAGTCCTTTCCCTAGGTACCTACCCACAACTTCTAAGTTACCTTACTCCAAACCGAGGTTTCTTCCATCACTTGTACATTCTGTGGGGGTCCATTGTTTCCCACTCCTAGCATATATATTATTACATGCATCCTCAATAGATGCACTCATAGTCCACCCATCAACAACACCTCTTCCATCGCATCCATCTATTAGACAACTAAGAGGGGAGGGGGAATCAGTTCTTACTGTGCTTAAAAAATTATACCCATTTTAAACTCATAACATAACACTCAATGATGATCACAATAATTCAGGTAAGTAAGTAATAGAGTATTCAACATCAATCAAACACATGAAGTATATAGAGACAGATATTCCTAAGGAAATCCATAAAGGGAGAAAACCTATTCTTCTTAATATGATAAGTAGTCTTTATTTTCTGTACATTATCATTCTTATGAGCACCAACTCTTTGTGATGCTACCACCTCTGTTTTACAAGATGCAACTTGCTAAGAGCACCAACTCTCTAGTTTCTCTAGCACCCACTAGAAGGAAGCACCAACTCCCTGAGTGTTCCAGCACCAACTAGATAGAAGCACCAATTTCCAATCACACAGGCACCAACCTATATAACAGAGAACAATGGTTCTCCCTTGCACCACCCTACTGTTATCGGACTAATCGGTAGGTGCAGACACTAACTGATCTCCCTAGATCCACCTAGATCTAGAACAAAACACACCAAAACATGACGCTTTCCTTAAGTTTTAGATATTGAATTTACTAACTAAAGAGGGATAGGTGACATACCGTTTAAACGTCACTTCCTCTCACCATCGCCATCCTAGCTCCGTTCCAACGTTCACACAATGATGATCCTACAAAAGAACGCAACCAACCAAAGTGATAACAATAACATAAACTCAATATAAACCTATGTATGTGATCAAGGAATCATACAATAAAACACAACAAGCTTTAAAGGAAAGAATCATATTACTGTATCATATTAAATGTGAAAGAGAGGTTACAACCATGGCCTTGATGTCGCAAGGTCCCTTCCAACTGTCCTTTATTCCTTACACACTTTCACTCCAAGAATTCTGAGCATAGATCTAATAATATTCACAATCTATCTTGACAAAGTGGCTCATCTAGCCAAGCTAAAAGTCTCCAAAGCTCAATCCAATCCAAGCTAATCCCAAAAGCTCCAAAGCTAACCAAAGCTAAAAGCTAACTTTTTCCATGAGAACTCCTCTCCTTTTATAAGTTGAAGAGGATAAGGTGAGGAGGTTAGGATGATCCCACTAAATCATGAAAGCGAGTAAGATCCAAACCATTTGGATGCCACCTCACCATAGAAGTTTCTCCTTCTAGAAGATTCAGGAAAACACTTGNCCATAGAAGTTTCTCCTTCTAGAAGATTCGAGAAAACACTTGTTTTTCCCACGTGTAGGCATTCTCGCACCCTGCCTATAAAGCAACCTGCGAACATCTTGCACCCTAGCTATGGTGCAACCTGCGAGAATCAGGCATTCTCACACCATGCCTATATAGCAACCTGCAAACTTCCTTTTTTACAGGGTTTTTACAAAGGAAAATGCAAGTTCTTTTCTCAGGAAAAGTTCTTCTCCCTTCTCTCTTTAGGAACTCAGGCCACTAACCCCTCTGAAGGAAACAAATAGGTTTACATCATTAACGGTCATAGGGATGACGGAAATAATGTGTAATAGAGACAACCTCGGTTTTCCTATCTACAACTAGATGGAAGCTACTACTCCCTATGTTCAAGCAACCATTTGAAACTCTGAGGACAAAATTCCTCCCTACCACCACCCTACCACCCTAAGATATAAATATTTGCTTGCTAAAATTTATTACAGTGATATAGTATTTATCAATGGCTTACCAGTCTCATCATTATTTTGATACACTACTCTGCTTAGCCTGCATCAGTGTCTTCCTACTCTCATATTCGTGTGCTTTATGTTCTTCTGTGTTTTATGTTTTGTGCGCCATGTCCGTTCTATGCACTATGCCTCCCCTCTGTACTTTCTCACATATGTTTGGATGCCTTCTCCCTACGTGAATAACTATCCAAATTGTTTTACAAAGAAACAACAACCTTCCTCTGTCACAACATCATTCATTTATTCCTTCTCTCATCATCTGTTACACTCCGCATCTCCAACGCTCAAGTCAAGAATCTAAAAAACACTTAGGAATCATGATTCCAATGCTCAAGAACAATGATTAAGTTAGTGTAGTTGAATTGTAACTAATCAAGAAACCATGAAGTGAAACAACAACCCTTCGATCAAATTATGTTTCATCAACATCGTTGGATTATACAAACAGAGGACTTTTTGACTTTTCAATGTGTAACCTCCGATGTGGAGCCTAGTAGCGCTAGCTCCTTCCTCTGTCTTCTACTAATGTGACCTTGGCCAATGATATCACATGACCACACGATTATGGGCACAACCAAAGGAGGTTTGAGTGCAACTGGATTTTTGCCTTACAATTCACTACAGAGCTCCACATATGCCTTTGGTGATACCGTGGTTTTGATTGTGGCTCAATCAAGAAAAATAAAGACCCGAGCATGTTTTGACCCTACAATTGAGCACGACCGTTGATCTCCAATCCCTTGGCGATGCTACTTGATCAACAACTGCTATCTTCCTTCCTTTCATCCTTCCTCGTGTGATCCCAAATCTCCACGATCCATCGACACATAGCTTCCTTCCAAATCAATGGCTATGATTGATTCTGGCCTTCTGGTCTTCGAGACTTTCAACTCTCAAATATCACTTTTCCCATATGAAAATCTTCCGGAGTGGAAGATCTATTGACACCTTTCTCCTTGAATCTATGATCAGGATCCCCTCCGCGAGTCCGACCTTTGAGACTTTCAATTCTAAAACTCTTGTTTCTTCTGTTCGTCAATATTTCGGAGTCGATGATCTGTAGACACATGTTCAAACAGATCAAACAGTTTACACTTATCCTTTCACTACTTAATCCATCTGCTAGGACTTAATCAAGAGTTGTGATGGATGACCACCATTTACTTCAACACTTCAGCTATTCTACTTACGCTATCCTTCCATTGTATTTTGATCAATGGTTGAGAATGCACCCGAAGTGATCTTCAGATCAGACGAATTATGTCCACTTTGGGACTTCGACGTTCGAGACTTCAGGACTTTAGGCATCTGATGGTGGTGAAACTCCTAAAGTAAAACTCCTAGAGTGATGTAACTTGGTTATGTCACTTGATGATGTGGGTGTGACGTGTAGGCAATGTAGTGGAGTGTGACGTCGGAGTGCGAAGGTGGTATGTATGAGTGGTTTGGTGGTTTACTTGGAGGGGGGGTTAGGCAGTGATTGGTAATGAGTGAGGGGGGTCCGAGTTGACAGGAAGGTGACACATATGAGGGTCCCACATGGGAAATACCACCAATTCAGACTCCCCCCCACGATGAAAGGAAGAAAGGTCCAGGGGCGGGGGGTGGTCCGATATGCCTTATCGACCGTAGATATGAGCACCCGATTATTGGCCACTGAGATTAGCGCGCCCTTCTTCAAACTTATTATGTAATTCCACTTTAGAATCATCTGATGACTGAAATTTACTAGGGCTCTCTGGCTCTCCAGACTTCATGGATTTCAAATCTCAAACTTTTCTCCCTCCTGAACTCACGGTATACTAACACATATCTCCCGACGATCAACGAACTAGATTCTCCTCCTAGTGTTGAACAATCTCAAATTACTTCAGGACTTCAAAACTTTGGTAAGTTCTCCTACATGCACAAAGCATTAAGGCTCGCGCACCTTGATTTGATCAGATGGTTGTTTTTCCTCTATTTCGGTGATCCAATGACCACTGTCTCTCTTCCTCGTGAGCTTATTCTTTTCCTGTTTTCCATCATCCTTGTTGTTCTTTCCATCAATGACAAGCACACACTTCTTGTAAAACATGCCAACAATATCCCCCTTTGGCATTGATGGCAACTCTGAAATCCTGCACTATTCTTCTTAGACCTCCAATTGTAGCATCCAGACCACACCTTTTCCCCCCCTTTGACATGAATGTCAAAGAAAACATGCTCCGCCTCAGATGTTGCAATACTTTTCAAAGGCATCAGATTTTCAACCAACACATACTCCCCTTGACAGGATGAACTCTCTTAGGTGAGAGAAGGGATGACACCTAGCTTCTGACAAAGATATTCAAATGGTGTCATGGCTAGGGGTTTAGTAAAGATGTCTGCAATATGTTATGTGGTTGGGATATGATGCAATTGAACAACTCAGTTTATAACTTGTTCTTTGAGAAATTGATATTTTATCGGTATATGATTAGTATTTGAATGAAGAACAAGGTTCTTGGAGACACTAATGGCACTAGTGTTATCACAGTGAAGTGGAATTGGATCAATATAAGTTACCTTCAAGTATGCAAGATTTTGTATCATCCATAAAATATAAGTGCAACAAGTAGCAATAGCAATGTACTCTACCTCTATAGTTGATAATGAAATAGATCCCTACTTCTTACTAATCCATGCTACTAACGAATCACCTAAGAAGAGTGCACCTCCACTGGTGCTCTTTCTCTCATCCAAACAATTTTCCCAATCAACATTTGAATATGCAGTTAATTGAAAATTTTGATTTCTAGGATACCAAAGACCATAAGTCATTATACCCTTCAAATATTTGAATATCCTCTTGACAATTGCTAAATGAATTTTTTTAGGAGGATACTGATAATGACCTAACATTCCAACAACTTTCATTATATCGGGACGAGATGTTGTGATGTACAGAAGACAATCGATCATTGATCGATATGTTCTTTGATCAACATCAGGTGAAATATCATACTTACTGAGCTTGAAAAAAACCACCATAGGTGTACTAACAAGTGTAGAATCTTCCATTTGAAACCTTTTCAACATTTCTCTTAGATATTTATCCTAAGAAAGAAATATTCCTTTAGACCTCTGAGTAATTTTTAGACCAAGAAAAAATGATAGTTCCCTTATCATAGACATTTGAAATTCAGACTGCATGGTAGAATCAAACCATTGTACCAATGAAGCATTATTACTTCCGAAGATGATGTCATCTACATATACCAACACAATGAGAAAATCATTGTCCTATGTTTTGATATATAGGTTGCAATCAATTGTTCCTCTCTTGAACCCTTTGTCTAGAAGATACTTATCCAGTCTGTAATACCAGGCACGAGGAGCTTGTTTCAACCCATATAAGGCTTTCTTCATCTTGCAGAAAAAGTTAGGGTTATTTGACAGTTGCAAACCTTCTGGTTGTTCCATATAGAATTCTTATTTTAGATATTCATTTAGAAAAGATTTCTTGACATCAAGTTGATAGATTTTAAACTTCTTATGACATGCATAGGCAAGAAACATTCTGATGGCTTCCAATCTTGCCACTGGTGCAAAGGTTTCATCAAAATCTTGTCCTTCAATCTGTGCATAGACCTTACAGACCAATCTTGCTTTGTTCCTGACAACTTGTCCCTGCTCATTCAATTTATTCTTAAAGACCCATTTGGAACCTATGACATTTTTACCTTCAAGTCTAGGAACCATCTCCCAAGTATTGTTTTTCTCAATCTGGTCAAGTTCATCATTCATGGCTTTAACCCAATGGTCATCTTCGTTGGATGCATTAAAGTCTTTAGGTTCAAGCATGGATATGAAGGCTATATGTGATTGCTCGGTGTCTTTGATTATTCTTCTCCTGGTTTGTACACCTTTGTCTTTCTCACCAATTATTTGACTTGCGGGATGATTCTTTTGAGTAAATGTTGTCTTGACCTCCTATTTTGAGTCCTACAGAGTATTTGTATCTAACTCAAAGTCTTATCCTTCTAATTCTTGGACTTGTTCATCTTCATCTTCAACTATGTCCTCTGTAGAAGACTTGATATTTCTCACCTCTCTTATTGGGACTCCTTCATCAACCTTTAAATCAATGAAATCAACTAATTTATACAATCTTTTATTAAAGCATCTATATCCTTTAATATTGGTATAATATCTTAAGAAGATGCCTTCATCATCCCTATCATCATACTTGCTAAGTTTTTCATTATTATTCTTTATGTAGAACTTACTCCCAAAGACTTTGAAGTGTTTGATTGAAGTAGGTCTTCCATACCACAATTCATAAGGTGTCTTGTCACTGTGTGGTCTGAGGTGGGATTTGTTAAGAATATGGACTGTTGTGTGTATTGCTTCTACCCAGTAGGTTTGACCAATGTTCTTCCCATTCATCATTGACCTGGCCATTTGCTGAACTATTTTGTTTTTCCTCTCAAGTACTCCATTTTTCTATGGAGTTCCTGGGATTGTGTATTTTCTCTTGATCCCATGTTTATCACATAATTCCTTGAAATCACTTGACATAAATTATCCTCCTTTGTCTGATCTTACTGCCTTTAATCTGTTCCATGTTTGATTCTTAGTTAAAGCCTTAAATATTTTAAATTTCTCAAATGCTTCATCTTTTTCTTTGAGAAAAGCAACCCAAGTGATTCTAGAGTAATCATCAATGATCAACATGAAGTAGTTTTCCTTCTATGTGCCTTCCTATCCTGATGGTCCACATAAATCCATATGAACTAATTGGAGTGGTTTATCTATTGAAGTAGAGCTCTTGGATTTAAACTATGTCCTGGTTATCTTTCCGACTTGGTAGGGTTTACACATAGAATCTTGTGGCTTCGATATTATTGGAAGATCTTTTACTGCCTCAAGATTTTTTAGCTTAATTAAGTGGTCAAAGTTTAGATGTCCAAGTCTCCTATGCCATAACTATATTTCATCATGTTTGATTAGATGACACTCTTCTCTATCTTCTTTCATCACATATACATTATTATTTGTCCTTATGCCTTTAGCCACCACTTGTCCTGAGTTTACAGAATTTATCTTAGAATCTTTGGAAGTGAACACCACTTCACATCCTCTGTCACACATTTGACTTACACTGAGAAAATTATGTTTCAGCCCATCTACAAGCAGAACATCATGGGCTTTTCCTTTACCATTACTCAAACTCACCATCCCTTTACCCTTGATTTTACTTGGTTCATCATTTCCAAAGGTCACATTTCCTTTTTTGATTTTACTTATAGAAAAAAATTTATCCTTGTATCCATTCATGTGCGTGGAACATCCACTATCTATATACTAGGGGTCTTTTTGTTTTTGATCTGAAAGTACTAGACCACATTTTTCACTATCTTTCTTTTTCCATGTGCTGGCATTTCTACCTAAGGGTTTTATCCTTGGATCTGCTTTGTAATTATTCAGATGGAAGTTTGCAACTTTGTGGCTGAATTTATGACATTTATAGCATTGGAGCTCATTGTTCAATAGATCAAAGTGATTGATGCAACATTGTCTACTCATTAGCTTGTTAATTTTATGTCACAAATATTGTTTATCTCTTGACCTCCTCAGTTGCATGTCTCTAAACTTAATTTGACAATTTGCAATCTTATGACCAAAATTAGAGCAGTAAAAATAGTAACCATGAAAGAAATTTTGGTACTTGAAGGATGGCCTTATTTTGACATTTGTTGCTCCATCTTCTTATATCTTTTTTTTTTATCAGGGATCATCTTGTCTTCATTAGCTTTTGGTGGTAGAGTACTTACATGATCTGATTGTCTACTCACTTGGAACTTGATCATCCTTACTAGCTCTTTTCTTTCTGGCTGTTTGCTGCTTGAACCACTTACATAACCTAAATAGGTCTTCAACAAAGGAGATATTTGTTTGCTCAGAATGTCCTTTAGTTTTTTTGAGGCTTTAATTCTTGGAAGATTTGGAGATACAATGCTTTAAACTTCTCCATCTCTTTTTTGTTTTTTACTACCTCTTCTTCCAAGGCTTCACATCTTGCCTTCTTCTCTGATAATTGTTGTTTCAGAATGTCCTCTATTTTCTTTGCTTCTTATAATTCCACTTTTAGTAGGGCAAAGTATTCATAAAAAATTTTATTGTCTTTCTCGAACTGTATCAACAATCGTTTTTGTTTTTTCATCTTAAATCTAAGTCTAGAAATTTCTTCTAGGGCATTGATCAGTTCTTCTTCCAAGTCAACCACAACTTCTTCATCATTAACATCACTTTCTGTTATTTTATTATCATAATCCTCTTTGGCCATAGGAATAAATTCATTAACCTTATCTTCACAAGAAGAGTCACTATCTTTGTCTCCTAAAGAGTCATCATTGTTTACACATAAACTTTTCTTTTTACCAAATCTCTTGGATTTGTACTTCTCTTCACCTTCAGAGTTTTGGTCCTTCTTCTTGTGTGGACACTTAGATGCAAAGTGACCTATTTTTCTACATTTAAAACATTTGAAGGGAAGCTTGCCTTGGTACTTGCTTGATCCTTTCTTTAGT
>JASDQU010683810.1:45464-62313 GCA_032191745.1 Picea mariana | reverse complement strand
TTTTTAATGTTAATTAATAAACACTAACCTTATTACTAATTTAATCAACTAACTTAATTGTTAATTAATTAATTAATAACTAGTCTAACATATTTTAATCAAACTAACTATACTAATTTTATGACTAACATTATTAACCAATTGATTTTTCTTTTAACCTAAGTTTGTTTATTCGTGCAAGGATAAAATTGGTGAAGGGGTGAAGGAATGCAGGGCAAGGGACTAAAGGGTGCAACGGTGGATGAAGGATGTAATAGGGTGATGAAGGATCGGGTGAAACAGGTGGAGGGGAAAATGGAATCAACCAAGCCCAGTAAGACGGATGTCTTCATCATGGGAGAAACACCAAATAAGAAGCTGAAGAATCAAGTTGCTATGATTATAGGACCCCAACAACTTCAATCTTTTTTGGGTCCACTTCTATGCCATCTTCTGAAACAATCTGACCCAAGTAATGGATCTTCTTTTGATAAAAAGTTCATTTATTCAAATTAGAATACAATTGGTGCTCTCTCAAAATTTGTAGCACCATCCTGAAATGTTTCTCATGCTCCTTATCTATCTTGGAATAGATAAGAATATCATCCAAGAATACAATGAAAAAATTGTCCAAGAAATCTCTAAACACCCCTTTCACCAGATATATAAATGTAGCAGTCCCATTTGTCAACCAAAACGACACCACTACAAATTCATAGTGTCCATACCTTGTCTGAAAGCTTGTCTTACTAGTATCTTCCTTTTTTATTCTAACTTGATGATATCTTGACCTCAAGTCAATTTTGAAAAATACCTTTGCTCCTTTCAGTTGATCAAAAATATCATCAATCCCTGGAAAATGGTATTTATTCTTGAATATAACCTTGTTCATTTGTTTGAAGTCAATACATAACCTTAACATTCCATCTTTTTCCTTAACAAAAATAACTAGGGAACCCCAAGGAGAAACACTTGGGAATATGCACCCCTTCTTCAACAACTCTTACAACTACATTTGCAACTATTTTATCTCTGGAATGCTCACTTTGTAGGGATTTTTGAACATTGGGGCAGCTCCAGGAATTAAATCAATAGATAAATCTATATACCTCTTTGGTCGCAATCTTGGAAACTCCCCAAATGCATCTTCATAATCTTTCAAGACTGGATAATATTCAAGACTTGGATCCTTGTCCTTCATTGGATCTTCCATATGGGATGCATATACCTAAAACCATTTTCTAAAACTTCCTTTTAGGTCCAATGATGAAATTTTCGGGATAGATATAGGGCTTAGAATACCTTTCTCTTCTTCATCAAGACATGTGAAAGATTTTTTATAAAAATTGAAGACAACATGATGTTTTTCTATCCAATCCATACCAATCAAGAAGTCATAAGACCCAAGCGGTATGATGTTCAAATATTTCTTAGTGTTGATTCCATTCATGTTTATTGTGAATTATTTAACAACTTCATTGATTCTTCTCTTGGTTTCAGTAGCTAGATGAACTAACCATGACTTTTCATGATTACAATTCTTTAATTTAAATCTTTCAACTAGATTTGGATATATAGCTATGAATATCTCCAGAATCAATCAAAATAGCTAGGGAATAATTATCAATCTTACCTTCCTCTTCAATCATGTCAGATTGATAGTATTATTAATTATTTTGTAAGGCTGCATAGATCCTTGGCATGATTTCACCTACATCCTTTGTTGTCTCCTCCTACTTGATGCTATGCACAATGCTCATCTTATCTCCTTGGTGAGGACAATATTTATACATGTGATCTCCTTTATATTCCTAACACTTTAGGGGCTGCTATATTGGCCTCTTTCCCAAGGAATCTGTCATTTTTTTATCACCTTGATATGGTTTTGTTGGATCATGTTGTCATTGATGTCAAAGGAACAATGTCTTGTCAAAGTATATTGATGAACTATGTATTATCATTGGTGTTAATGGATTGATAAATGTGTTGTCATATGATGCATAGATGAAGATGGAATGATGTGTTGTCATTGATGGTGTTGTTCCAGAGTCTGTACTTAAGGCTTAGAAAGTACAGTGTCTGGGCATCCAAAAGTGAGTGAGGGATAAAGAGGGGAAAAGCATCAACCTACAGAAAAGGAAGCTAAGGCTGATTTCCAGGTTGTTGTTGTCTCGCTTCCATCTGTTCCTGGATGCTTATATTCTGTTCAATTCTATCCCATGAACGTTTGCGTTCTGCCCGGGTGGTGGTTGTTTTAAGTATAGTATCAAAAAGGTTTAAAGATATGCTGGTTTGATCAGACAATCCGGGTTCAATATTAGGCTATCGTGTTACAGGGACAGTCATAGAGGAACAAAAAAATTAAGAGAAAACTTCAAAGTTTTTAAATGTTGTCTCAATTTTGATTGTATAAAGGAGAAATTATGATTCTGATCTCGAAGATAGGATGCAAACGAAAGGCCCTTTCCCATAACTGAGTTATTTTTTAATAAATGTGTATGAGGTGTAAGAGAAACATTAAGTTGTCTATTATGTGAGGCTCCTATCAAGGGAGAATCTCACTTGTAAATAGAAGAAGAAAAAGATAAGGAAAAAAGTTGATGAAGCATAAAATATATATATAGAAATCTAAAGAGTTCACTGGTATTCTACTTGCTGATAGCCGATATAGAGGAAAATCTATAAACGATATAGAAAAATAAAAATTGATCACCACAGTAGAGGTTTTACTAAATTGCAGTGAAACATTCATCATATACATATATACGGAAATAAATTGAATATGAAATAATAGAGGAAACAAACTCATAACAAAGTCGTGATGGAATTGGGAATCTTTGGATTTCTTTATATTAATTCTCAAAGGATAAAGTCTCTATTACAATCGACCAAAAAGGTCCAGCCCCATATCTCTCTTCAATGTGTATATTTATACAAATTTCTATATGCTGGAATCTCAATCGTTCCAAAGATTTTCGGTTACAACAAAACGGAGGTCAAATGTTTCAATTCTTTGTCTCTGCCCTTATTTGATATCGAAAATTTGTCCCTTCTCATGCTCAATGCAAGTGATGCACTTCTCCACCAGTTGGGGTATCAACTTGGAAGGTTCTGCTTGATTATTAGCCTCAAAATTATAACAATCTTTCACCAATTGTGGCAACTTTCCTTCCACCTGTCGGTCTTTGGCGCTGATAGAACATAATTGTACACTCGGTTTAATTAGCCATTTATCTATCTGGACTATGTCCGTCTGGGTTATTTGTGATATTTCAGCCAACTCTTTTTCTTCATTCTCATTGATATTGAGCAGGTGCTTGGCTATATTGATTCGGCCCAGTGTCTCAGTGATTCTTTCGCTATTGAGACCCAACAAAATCCCATCTATGAAGCTGAAAGTCTCTTCACAAGATTTTCTTGCCTCCTTAGCTTGTTGTCTTCCTTCTGATATGTTACGCTCCCATTCTTTCAGCAAGACATTACCTCGGGTCTGTTATGGAATGGAAAACTTGGAACTACTGCTCTTTTCCCTTTTTGTCGTGTCTATAACAGCCTCTTGGAAAGAAACCCGAGCCACCCCAGCTTCTTTTTCTCTGAGAGAGAGTTTTTCCAGTACTTGATCAATGAGTAGGCAGTTGTTTTGAATAGTCTCCACCTTAGCAAGTAAACCTTGCTGAGTTTTCGACACTCTTCTTCGGATTTCTATAGCTTGGGATTGAAATATCCTAATATCGATTACCTGGCTTTCGACAAAGTCTAATTTGTCCTGTAGCTGCCCTATCAGTTCTCCTTGTTGGCCTATCTGTAGTTTACTGGTCTGAGCCATCAACTGTGTCTATTTGAGATCGGCTTTGAGCCCCTCGATTTCCTTTTGATCAGCTACTTTAGCTTGCTCTATACCTGTATTCGCCTGATCTTTGGCAGCTGCCTCTACTGTGGCTAGTTTAGCTTCTAATGTTTTGATCAAGTAATTTTTTCGCTTCAATTGATCCTTTAAGGACCCAACTAAATATTGGTTTGATGTAGAGAAAGCTCCCAATGTCCCTGCTATTTATGTTGCAAACTCCTTTTTTTTCATAGCTCTCTCATCAGCTAATATTTTAAATTTCTTGGTTGTTGTGCCTGCCTCTTGATAGAGTTCTTGTTTCAAAACAACCTTTCTCTTCTTATTTAAGAAGAATTTATTCGGAGGAAGCTCTTCCATAGTTATGGGCATTAATTCCTTGCCGAAAATCCAACCTGCATCTGGGATCCCCTTTGTGGACTGCAGGGGGGTAACATAAGCGATGGGATTGTCGATCTGCTTAGATGATTTCCCCGGAGTAACAACCGAGGTTGGCTTCTTTGGATGATTGGGAGTCTCGGCTTCTTGTTTTGGGCCCCTAGTTTTCCATTTATTTTCCTAGTGTTCTTTTTGGTCGAGTGCTAAATCTTTGGAGCCCTTAGCTTTCGTTTGTTGCACCTATGTGGTCGTCAGGTTCTTACCCTGTAATACTGGGGGAAGGCAGCTCTGCCTATGTTCTCAGAATTTGAAAAAATCGGCGCTCTCTTCGGGCAATAGGGCTTGTACCTGACTCAAAAATTTGGCATAAGACTTCGCTCCTCGGAAAATATCATCATGAGGCAAATTATCATGTTCAAATCTTTTAAGGCCACAACTAGCCATGTGATTACTCATGACCCTATGTGGGTCGTGTTTCTTGATGTCAATATGGACCAATTTAATATCTTCTAAGGCTACTGCCTTGGCCTTTGCATGCCCGAAATCTAATAAATAATAGGTGTTCAAATGAATGGGGAAAGGTGGCCATACCTTCTTTGAAAATCCTTTAAGCTCTTTGCTTATGCCACCAATCACAGTTTTCCTAGCGATTTCGCGGCAAGCCAGCCTATCGGGTATAAAAAATGGTAGAGAATATGGAGGAACAGAGGCATCGAAAACCCTGATGTATGAAAATTATGCCTCTATGTACAAGTCAGCCATGTTGCTCAAATTTGTCGTTATGCTATCCAAGATCCTGGGTGGTGGATTACCGAAGATGGTGACATGCATCGATACCATTACCCAATTGAAGATTTCGTATACGAAGTCTGCTGCCTTATTCTCCCAAAGCTTTGAATGGTAGACATGGTTAGGGTCAGCATCGGATGGAGTCCAGCTCCAGCTCATCAAGGGAAAAGGTGTCATGAAAAAAATGGAATCCATGATGTATGCGGACATGGATAATGAGGCAACCTTCCCATTCACCTTCTACGTCTGATATTCTGTAATCCGACTGGATAGACTGTCTGACAACAACCTGGCCCAATCGAAAGAACATTCTTCGGCGACTGTGTGAATCAGAGGCACCCATGAGAGGAATAAATGTGTGGTGTCCTCCCTCCCATACAATTTGTAGGTCATCATTGCTATGTATTTGAACTGCGGTTCCAAGGAAGAAATGGAATAAACTCTGTTACTATCTGCCCTGAACTTCGCGGGGTGTGACACCCAATATTTGATAAATCAGATAAGATTTTTCCATATTGCTCACATTCCTTCTATTTAAAACCCTCTAGAAACTCGACATTGTATGTGAAGTTCGGCGTGGATGACAATTTGTACATCGCTTGCAAGTGTTCTGGTCTAAAGTTTCCAATAGTTACCTTCTTCTCGCTAATGATGGTTCTAGTCAGGATATCTACATGATTTAGTGCCCATCAGATCATATCATAGTAAGGAAGAAGACATGGCATGGCTTCTAGTTTATGCATCTCTGCTTGGATGACGATCTTGTATTTGGTGACCAAGTCGTCCTTTTCATTATCACTAGAATCGTCTGAATAGTTCACCAATTCAGATTGCAGAACCTCTGAGACGTATGACCAGGTCCTGACAGAATCAACACATCAGGGTGAAATATCAGAAACATTATCCAAGCCTTGCCCAAAACTCTCAACAATTTCCTTGGATGCTTTTCATGGGTCCATGACAGAGGATTCTGACTTAGCTCTTCTGCAGTAAAAATGTGTATACATATAGAAATTAGCCTGACGAAAAACTTCTTTTGCGCAAGATAGAAATGAAATTTGAAAACAATGAGAGAAAAAACTCTATATTTCGAGCATTTAAAACCCCAGCGTCCTTACGAACAAAATGGTCAAATCATTTTTTGGGAAATATTTTAGTAGTAAAAGCAATATCTTTATGTGTCATTTCACCTTATTTCAAAATAAATGCCATATATTTTTTACGATTCGGGACATAAAATGACGCAAAAACATTTAAATTTGTCTGTAGACTGTGCGTGTTTAAAAATTGCATTAATGCACTGATTATTTTGTCTTAACTCTTTTAATTAAGATTTATTTAACCTTTAATTACCCCTTTTCAGCGTTCGTTGTATCGAGAGATTTCATTCATATCTTTCGAACTCCTAAAACCTGAGATCGCTATGACGCGATTTGGTTAAGTGTAAATATGATCCAAATTAAGAGATTAATTAATTGGTTTTGAAAGTATCTCTCAACTTCGTACATCGAGGATATAGAGGTAAGGGTTTTTGGAAGAGAGAATGCCGAAATTGCGAAATCCCGACGATGCTTAACTACGGTTTAAAGTAACTCACCCCGGGCGTTAACTTGGGTAACCTTTGAAAGTATTTCGCAACTTCGCACATCAGGGATACACAGGTAAGGTTTTCTGGAAGAGAGAATGCCGAAATTGCAAAATCCCGACGATGCTTAAGTGTGGTTTAAAGGATCTTACTCTCGACGTTGATCTTGGGTAAACTTTTAAGGTCGTTTTGCGACTTTGCGGATCGGGGCTTGTAAACCATGTGATTTGTAATTCCCGAAGCGCGATATCCTGAGGTACATAAAGTGAAACATCGTTTAGTCGATTAAAAAGTCTTTCCTTAAGAGTATAATGACCATCGTTGCTTCATGTGATGAGACTTATGAGATTTTCGATGGAAATAATAGAAAGGTAAAGACCAACTTTCGATTTCAAGAATTAAAAATTAAAATTTGAAGTGACTGAAATAAGCGGCTCCAATAGATGGTTTGATATTGATCATTGGATCATGTGATCATGCATGGAATCAATGACAAAGGGACAATGTCATAATGATGTATTGTCATGGGTTATTCCAGTTGGATTGATGTATTGGCATGGGTTATTTTAGTTGGATTGATATAAAGATGACTCATTATTGTCTTGTCATGGTTGATAACAAGTACAAATGGATGAACTCCAAAGTGGTCCCCTTATGGTTAAAGCCCTCACGGGAAGACACTTTTTGGTTGAGTTATCCTAGAAGTATGGTTAGAGAACCCATGATTAATTGTGGAATAATGAGATGAAGATCAACAGATTTGTTAGTGAAACTATCCTAGATGGATAGTGCTTGTCATTCCATTTCTAGTGGTATGTGGAACGTCACATAACTCTTCACGTTTTGAGATTTATGGCCTTATGAAGTTGGAGGACCCTCATATGTTGGCTTGAAGCCCCAAAAGGTCAAAGACGTCAAAGTGCTTACAAAGAATAAATTATTTAAATAATAAAGTGAAGTGATAAATTCAAAGAGGATTATTTAAATAATAAAGTAAATGCAGAACTTTCTAATTATGTTTTGACAAAGGGACAGACCCAGGGTTCAACGCTTCAAGAACGCACCAACAAAACCCTAACTACCGACCCTTTTGACAACATCTGCGAAGCAGATGAAGTTTCACCCGAGGTAGAGGCAGGGGTGGTTGCAGGACTCAAGTGTCTACAACCTAGCTAGGACACAGATCTATGATTACAACAGTCTAACAAACTACTCAACAATTACCATTCATTAGAATTTAACCTTTATCCACATCGCAGACAAAACCCTAATTACATAACAATGCAGTATTCAACCAGATATAACACATCTAGATCTAACACATCTAAGCAATTAGAACATAGAATTAGATCATATCTAGCATTCATTCACATCACTAAGCACTAAGCTATCATGCTAGATCCATATAAACATACATTATTGCACTAAGCATAAATCATATGAATAATATAACAACCATAATGCACAAAGAAACCATAACACCAGATATATGTGGTTCACCGTGAGCTTGGGGCTACGTCCACCAACTCTTCTTCTCTTTATTGTCTTATGTCAATCATCCACATGCACAGAGAAACAAGATCCTACTCTGCATATGACAGGAGATCTGCGTGCACTTCGCCAGATCCTCCTTCGCCAAGCTAGGTTACAGCACAAAGCCTTCTTACAATCTACACACAAGATTATTACAACCACTTGCACTTAGCTCTACAAGTATTCAACACAGCATGCACAAAGCACTTACAACTATTTTCACTTAGTTTGTCAACCATCTAGGTCTACTTATTACCTCGCCTAGCTACTTATTTATACATTACAAAAAGGGCCTAAACATGGATAAATGCATGGGCTGAAATCGCCATACTTGTTACATAAACCCTAATCCAAAAACTACCATAAAAAGGGGCCAAGATCTCGTAATCTCCGCTTTGACTTATGCTCCACCTTTGACCATCCTGTCGAAGTCTCAAAAGAGGTCAAACACGACCAAGGTTCTCCAAAACTTGGTCAATGGCCAATGGGTTTCCAACACTCAGTTGTGACTTGTCTCGAGTCACTCTGATCTGGGTAACTCTGCCTCAAATGCCTTGAGCTTGGCTCGAGCTGATTCGAACTGCTGCTTCACTAAGGCCTCCTGCTCAATGAACTCTTGAATAACTACCTTGTTCACAGGTCCTTCCAAGCATTGTTTGACTGTGGTGACTACTTGTTCTAGTTATACTCCTTGTCCTTCAATATCCTCAAAAAGTAGGCAAGCTCCATCCTGGACTGGTTGGATCTTCTGAGTCACTTCCATGACTTTTCTCTATATGGCATGGACCTATTGTTGAGTCGTGCATTGTTCTTGGGACCTGTTCATCCTCTCCATTGCTAACAGAAGTTTCAACTGTGCTTGTTCTGTTGTTGCCTTCTACTTTGCCTCCTGGAGCTATGACTCTAGTGTCTTTATTTCATGGTCCTCTGTAAGTCACTCATAAGTCTACGCACTTTGACTACTAAGTTGTTTACATTCCAAGGCTAATGCTTTGACTCTCTCAACTATGCTCTGGGAAGTTGCTTCTCTCTGGTCTTGCACATCCTGCGGAGTTCTTGGCATTGTTTGTAGCTCTAATTCTGTTATTCTTTGTTGAAGCTACTGGATGGATTCAATAAGCTTCACCACTTGATTCTCCACTGGATCTTTTCCATTTTTTCTAAGGCCATCACAAAGCGAAGTGCTCTTTTGACTACTTCTTTAACTCCGACCTTCTCTGCCAACAACTATTCTTTCTCCTGCTGGATTTGTGCTCTATCCTCTGTGAACTTCGCTTGGAGGTCATATTTTTCCTGTTATGCAACTCAACGTTGCTCTATGAATTCCTCTTGTACTTGCTTCAGGGCCTCTGTGGCCTATTCTTTTTCTTCTTGGATACAACAAAGGCTAGCTTCAGTCCAATATGTTATTCTGCGAAGTTGGGCAGGCTCATCTCCCAGCTCTGTTTCTTCTGGTGGAGGGGGCACAGTAGACACTATTGTTATAACCCTAAATTGCACCAGACATGCTTACCTAGGATCAGGCCATCTCATAGCCCTTCTTTGCCAAGCCAATGTTGAACAAACTCTGTTAAAAAACTATTTTATAAAGGCCCACACGCCCTACTCCATTATTGCATGCGTGTACATGGCGGCTGACCTAAAATAGCCACGTGTACCTACAAAAGCACAAGAAAAGGAAAGCTGGTGATGGAACACATAGCTTTGGGTGAGTTAACTAAACCTTTTGGCCATGCATGGCCGAGGGTTTGCCCAAATACCTAGCTCCTTCTAGCCTATAAAAGAAGGTGTAGGTGTACCATTTGGAGGAGGAAGAATATAGTAAAGAAACTCTACTCAATTTTATATTCCTATTGTCCCAACCCTTTAGCCATCAGTGTGCAAGGAGCAATACAGAGTAAAGAAGTTGGAGGACATTTGGAGAAGAGCCCAGGATCAGGTTCACGAAGCAATGGTCGGTCATGAATTTTGTAAGTTAATTCATTCAAAGTAATAAATAAATACTTTTCCCGTCCCATTTCATGAGTTTTTCATAGTTTGTCAAATACATGTTTTGAATCTCTAACCTATTAGTCTATAGGTAAAATGCATGTGTAGTTTGTCACTTGTTTTGTATACAGGTCAGATTTGGAAGGAGGACTGCTAACAAGGGATCAAGCGTAAAGAGGGATCGACATCGAATGCCTAGAACAAGGTATGTTGGTCTAACCATGTTTTTTACTGAAAAGAAGTAGGGATTAAGTTTGGGGATGAAGGTAGAAAGTAGATTTCTTTTGGTCATATCTGCATGCATAAGATAACCCTATTTTCTAGTCCGTAAGGGGATTTCCCTCATAACAGAATTGGTAACCATACTCCCAAAAAACATAACGGGTCTTCTTTTAATCCCTTTTCAAACCCTCTAAACATAAAAATATTGTCGAGCGATCTTGTGGCCTTTCACGCTCGTTAAACTGAAATTTGAAGTCACGTCTGTCCGATGGTAGTTTAACCCTTTTTCGGTCTGGATGGTCGACTATACAAACAAAGGTATACTCTATGGAACTTTAGTTCTCTAGAAGAGTACCCTCAGGTATAGTTTTACCCCTTTTTCAGGCCCGAGGGACTAAACTTATGAAAAAGGGACTCCCATAGAGTCCATAGTTAAGCTATTTTCATACTCCCTCAAATTGAAAAGATCGATGAGTGACCTTATTCTTTCACACTCGTTAAAATGGTCCAGAAGAACATTCCTAATGGAGTCCATAGTTAAGATTTTTTTAGACTCCTTAAAAGTGAAAAAATGGTCGAGTGATCTTGTCTGTACCACACTCGTTAAAATGGTTTTGAATAGACGGCTGGCCGACTAGACTACCTTCGAAAAAGGTACCCCAATGGAGTCTCTTTTTACATTTTTTTAGACTCTCTAAATATGAAAAATTGTCGAGCTTACCTCCTATGGGATCATTAAAATTACATCGAAGGATGTTACCATTGTGTGTTTTATTAACCACGTTTGCATACCTGTGTCTTTGGTCTAAATGTCGGCTCCATGTTGCTCCCAACTGAACCATCTGAAGCATACCTTATACGCAAGCCTTGTAGAGCTTTGCCTCTGCGTCTTAACACCCTTGGCCCCTGGAGGATTTTTCTCGAGTATCATTATTCTGAACATCAATCTTGTCCTTGTGCCTTGAACTTGTATTTTTGTGAAACTCGTTCCTCCATTGTAATATAACATTCCTTTATTCTTTTGTCCAAAATTATTGAAAAAGACAAAAAAAAATCAAATATACCCCAAAAAGAGGAAGGGAAAAGTATTTTCTTTATTTCTAGCATAATGAGTCTCCCTTGGATAAAGCACATTTGTCCGTTTGTTCGTCAAACTATGGGATGTAATACAACCTTAGGAAGTTGTTCTCGCTACATAGAGTTGTGTCCTCCTCCATTTGGTTATTCTTCCAAACATATGGAGATTTTGCGTTGCCTCTTGCTTCGTAAACTTATGATTAATGCCATGTTTCCTAAGTCTCATCATTTGTTGTGCTATTGTCCAAGGGAAGTTTCTACCAAGCCTGAGTCGACCTCTCTACAATTTGCCTCTTACCCTCATACCCGGCCATCCTGAATCTCCAATCAACTCCTTGTTCGAAATCAATGAAGCCTTTAGTCTGATCATCAAGATTGTCTAGTCCATGACCGATGAGCCATCGAAGACCTCTGGGTAGTGAAGTCGTACACTCATATTACACTCCTACCCGAGTTTTGGAAGATTTTGAAGTGCGTTGAAGACCTCATCTCCAACCATCAGGCCATATAAGATTCTAGAAGATGGATACTCTATATGTATATCTTTTTTTTTCAAGATGTAGCTTCGTTGTGTATTGTTCGCGGCTACTCTTTATATAGTTATATGACATGGTTCTATAGTGTATTTGATTGGTAGCCATGATTATGTTTTATCCTGAGCATGGGTATGCCCGCTTTGGTGAGACCATATTTTGTTTTGCAGACAGTGCCTACGGTTCCTGATCATTGGTCTCACTTGTTCGACACATCAGTAAAAGATTGGTAATGTATTTCGGCCATCAGATGCTCTTCTAACCTCACACATTAGGGGGCATCTGTTATAACCTTAAATTGCACCAGACATGCTTACCTAGCATCAGGCCATCTCATACCCCTTCTTTGCCAAGCCACTGTTGAACAAACTCTCTTAAAAACCTCTTTTATAAAGGCCCACGTGCCCTACTCCATTATTGCACGCGTGTACATGCTGGCTGACCTAAAATAGACCATGTGTACCTACAAAAGAACGAAAAAATGAAAGCTGCTGACGGAACACACAACTTTGGGTGAGTTATCTGAACCTTTCGACCATGCATGGCTGAGGGTTCACCCAAATACCTAGCTCCTTCTAGGCTATAAAAGAAGGGGTAGGGGTACCATTTGGAGGAGGAAGAATATAGTAAAGAAAATATACTCAATTTTATATTCCTATTGTCCCAACCCTTTAGCCATTAGTGTGCAAGGAGCAATACAGAGCAAAGAAGTTGGAGGACATTTGGAGAAGAGCCCAGAATCAGGTTCGTGGAGCAGTGGCTGGTCACGACTTTTGTAAGTTGATTCATTCAAAGTAATAAAAAAATACTTTTCCCATCCCAATTCATGAGTTTTTCATAGTTTGTCAAATACATGTTTTGAATCTCTAACCTATTAGTCTGTAGGTAAAATGCATGCATAGTTTGTCACTTGTTTTGTATACAGGTCATCTTTGGAAGGAGGAATTCTAACAAGGGATCAAGCATAAAGAGGGATCGACATCGAACGCCTAGAACAAGGTATTTTGGTCTAACCATGTTTTTTACTGAAAAGAAGTAGGGATTAAGTTTGGGGACGAAGGTAGAAAGTAGATTTATTTTGGTCATATCTGCATGCATAAGATAACCCTATTTTCTAGTCCTTAAGGGGATTTCCCTCACAACAACTACGCGGCTGGAGTGAAGGGCTTGTTGCACCCCTCTCAGGTCGGCTTCAATCCTTTCATACATGGTCTCTTGTTTTTCTTCATTGTTCTCTAAAATATCTTCTGAGGTATCTGATAAAACAACTATGATTAGGTCGATGTCATCCACCCTGAGCACAATCTACATCTGTGGTTTACTAGCTTTGGAATTCTTCCACAATGTAGGTTTCATGGGGGAAACCTTTCTTTTATTAGACGTATCAATGTCATTAATGGGATCCCTAGGCGATGTTACTTTGCCTTGCTTCTTCTTGTTCTCTTCTCCATTGTTCTCTTCTTTATCTACTTCGTCATCACCTCCTCCTCCTGGTGACTCTGAAGCAGTCTCTTCTGATGCGTTGTTCAGCTTCTATACCTCTTCTTTCTTCTACTACTGCTAGGTGCATCATACTCTTCATGAGTGACCACAGGGCTTCCGATTAGGTTAGGGTCAGATAGTTCAGTGTGGTCGACTGGGATAAGGAAATCTACAGGCCATTCATTGGTTATTTCTTCCATGTCCTCCTCTGTGAGCTTATAGTAACTCTACAGTACTTATTTGTGTTCATCTCCACGCGTAGTGATATAAATAAAATACCTATCTATGTGGAACTTCGCTATTGGATTGAACCTGTGAAGGGTGTTCGGTGTCATACGAGGGAAGGAATCAATAGCCCTCTTTAGCTGAAGGTAGTAGGTGTGAAACACCGTGTTTGACTATCATTGTTTCCCCATGTCACTCGAATACCAGAGCGTAGTGAACTTCGTAGCTAAGGGTTCAAACGACTCAATTTCATGGAATTTCGCACCTTCCAGCATCTCCCAAGCAATGAAGGCAATGAGGGTCAGCAACCAGTTGAAATGGAACTCGTAGCCCTGATCTTAAGCTTCACGACAGCTCTTCTCTAACTGGTTAACAAGGTAGCTCGTTGTTGGGACAGGGGAAAAACTAGGGTTCAATGCTACAACAATGCACCAACAAATCCCTAACTACTCACCCTTTTGGAAACACTTGCGAAGCAGATGAACTCTCACCCAAGGTAGTGGTAGGGGTGGTTGTAGGACTCAGATGTCTGCAACCTTAGCTGGGACATAGATCTATGAATATAACACTTAATAGAGCACTTAACAGTCTTTATTCATCAGTAATTAATCTTAGTTCACAGCACATACAAACCTTAATCACAGACCATCACAATATTCATTCAGATCTAACATCTAATAGCACTTAGCATAAAGGGATAGATCAGATCTAGAATATTCAAGCACTAAGCATATTCACATAGGTCAAATCTAGCATCCATATACATTATTAAGCACAAAACATTGACATATCTATCTATCATTCGTAAACACATCAACACATCACACAAAGCATAGCAACACAACATGTATGTGGTTCACCCCCACCCTGGGGCTACGTCCACAAACTCTTATCTTCTTTATTATCTTAGGTCAATATTCTTACATGCACATAGCATCAAAATCCTACTCCGTAGAAGACAGGAGATATGCGCACACTCCGCCAAATCCTCCTTCTTCAAGCTAGGGTACAACACCAAGCCTTTACATAGTTTCTTATAGTTACTTACACTTAGCCTTGCAAGCCTCACACAGTAAGGACAAATCACTTACAACTCTTGATCACCTAGATCAAACACTAGCACTTAGAATTCCATCACATAGATGCCTCCTCCTCTCTTACATCACCTAGTCTTCTATATATTACAAAATCATACCTAAACATGGGTCTTTCATAGATGACTCTAGTGCCTTCAGTTTTGTATTATCAATGAGTCTTTCATATTTCGGGGAACTGTGATCACTCATTTGCTTGCATTCCATGGAAAGGGTCTTTATTCTCTAAACTACGCTCTGGACAATTACTTCTCTTTGATCCCTTACATCCTATGGAGTGTTGGGCACTCTGCGTAGCTCTAATTCTGCAATTCTTTGTTGTAGCTATTGGATAGCTTCTGCGACCTGCTCTACTTGATGCATGACTCAGTCTTCTACTTGTGTCTCTAAGACTATCATAGAGAAAAGTGCTTTGTTGACTTCTTCTTTCACTTCGAGTTTCTCTACAAGCAATTGTTCTTTTCTTTGTTGCATTTGTGCTTTCTCCTCTTCAAAATTTCCCTGGAGAGAAACCTTCTCCTTCTCTGCAAATTTGCATTGTTCTTCGAGTACTCCTTGCACTTGCTTCAAGGCCTAGGTGTCTTGTTCTGTTTCTTCTTGTGCTCATTAAAGGAAAGATTTGGTTGCATATGCTAGTCGGCGGAGTTGGGTTGGCTCATCTCCCAACTCTAGTTCTCCCAATGGCAGGGGGAAAATGGAGACTGTGCGACTGGACTGAAGGCCTATTGTACCCCTTGGAGTTCGACCTCAATTCTATCATACATTTCCTCTTTCTTGGCTTCATGTTTCTCCATAATTTCTAGCAAAGCATCATTTAGGGCTGCTATGATCGAGTCAAAATCATTGGTGGTGAGTACAGTCCTCATCTTGTTCACGGTGGTTCTTGATTTCTTTCGGGAAGAAGGTTTCGGGGGAGAAACCTTCCTCTTCTTCAAGGGGTCAACCTTGTCTCTATGCGGTGTTACTTCTCCTTTCTTATGTTCAACTTATTTTCCCTTTATCTCTTCTATTTTGTCATCACCCCCTTGGTCAGGTGATACTGAAGTAGTCTTTCTTGAGGCATTGCTTAAGTCCTGGCCTTCTTCAGTCCTCTTCCTTCTGTTGGTTCCGGGTGTGTTCTGTTCTTTTTGTGTGGTCTCTAGGTTGTCAGGGTCAGATATCTCTATAGGGTTTGCGGGGATAAGGAGGTCTGTTGACCAATCCTTAGTGATCTCCTCAAGGTCTTCCTCTACGAGTTTATAGTACAACTGGAGCTACTCCTTATTTTCATCGGCTCGCACTGTAATGTAGATGAAGTGTCAATATGTGTGGAACTTCATAAGGGGTCGGAACCTCTGAAAGGTGTTCAGAGTCCTGCGAGGTTCAACTTCGATGGCTCTCTTTAGCTGGAGGTAATATGTATGAAAAACAACATTCGACTTCCACTGTTTGTTCATATCACTCGAGTACCAAAGTGTGGTGAACTTCGCAGTAAGTGGATCAAATGGTTCAATATCTGGGAATTTCTCACCTTTCAGCATCTCCTAAGCAACAAACGTGATGAGGATCAAGAGCCATATGAAGTATAACTCGTAGTCCTGATCCTCTGCTTTGCGGTAGTCTAGTTCAAGTTCATTGACTAGGTACTTCACCCAGTTCATCTGTAGGCCTTCCACGCACTTCCCTACAAGGTCAAAGAAAAATCCTGTGACCTACGTAGGTCTTTTATTCATTACTATATTTCTATCTATCAGTTGAAATGTTAGGCACACTGTGCCACTCTAGATAGAAGCTACCTTGTAGCCTCGTGTCCCCATTTCAACATTACCGTATGTATCCTTGATCTTCTGTGCTAGCGCGTGGTCTGTGGCTTTTCCTAGATAGAACTCCTATGGTTCAGGTCCTTGCATACTCAATCCTGTGATCTGATGGATCGGTGTCAGATCGACTGTGATATGGTGTTCTAGCCATAAGTATCCACTATGGTAACATGAAAGTAGAATCTTGACATAGGCGTTGACTTCCTGGTGTCGTCCGAAGTGTGGGATTTTCATTACATTTAGAAGAGTGGACTGCGCGAGGTTCAAATTCCATGGCTGGGGGAAAATATTCGATTTATTCCCCTTCATCTTGGTTAGGT
>JASDQU010683810.1:16769-45280 GCA_032191745.1 Picea mariana | reverse complement strand
TGGGATGTATTCAAGTAATATGGTCGAGATCAACTTCTCATTTTCTAGGTCATCTTTATGATTGGTTCTCTTTTCCATTGATGATCGGGATGGTTCAGATATGCGAGCATTTGATGGAGAGGCTTACACTCCTCTCATTGAGGAAACTTGTACACCCATAGAAATTACTCTTTCAGACATGAATCTCTCAGTCTTGAGGTCGATGAATACTTCTTCGACAATTTTCTCTGCAACGCTGAGCTCTTCAGACATACGCGCTCATGGTTGAATATCTCAGGTTCGAAGAGTAACTAGTCAATGCAGTGGGATGGATTGCAATAGCGCAATGATCACTGTGCAAAATCAACTAATCTACGGGCTCAGATAATCATGTTGGAAAAAGTGCTCTCGGTGCATGGCGCGACGGGATAAATAGATAACTTGGCAACATATGTCTTGCAACGGATGAGAATCCTTCATTAACTCAGTTATGTCCATTATGGTGCGGTCCCAACGGTTTGATGGTGAGTTGTCTGTCCATAAATGTCTTTCTACCCGTTCGGGTGTTAGTCTAAAGGTTATGTTGTTCCCAACGACTATATTTCTTCGCCATGACGAAGTTCCATGTGATGTTGTTCTGATATCTCGGCGAAGCTCTAATTTTGAAAATTTTGCTTCTGCAAAGTTCCCTCTAGAACCTTTTGTAACTTTTCGATCTTAGCTCTCTTCTTACTTAATTTTCTATCCTTCTTTTCGGTGAGCTTCGTTTGAGTATTACTTTTTCCATTCTGATTCTTATGTTCTTTTGACATAGTAACTTCACGTTTTTGAGATTCTTTCCTAATATTCAAGGGTAATACTTCTTCTTTATCTAGAATAGTCACTTCAGTCTTTTGTGGGTCTTCTAGTGTTCTTGCAACTTCAACATCCAAGTCTCTGGTTTTAAATAGATTTGCTCTATTCTCCTATTCTCCTATTCTTCAATCAAGTGTGTGATCCTCCTAGTCATGAAATATTTTAACTCTTTCTTCTTCTTCTCTAAGACTTCTTATTTCTTCCTTCTGGCTTGATCTCTTTCAATCCAAGGTTTTCCTAGTAACATAGTAAATGGAGCGTTGTTCTCAATAAATTTAACAATCTCAAAATATTCCTCTGTCGAAGTTCCATTGGCAGTCATAGATATTTGAGTGAGATTTCCACATAGGTTGATCGACTTTCCTCTTAATAGTCCATTTCCTACCAATGAAGGAATCATAGCAGGCTTTCCTAAAGTTTCCCAAGTTCTTTCTATCATAATATTCACCTGTGTTTTCTCATCTAGAACACAGTCAATGTCGAAGTCTCCTATTCTTGCTTCTATGAATTCTTTTTCTTTTAAGATCTTTGATAAACTGATATATCGGTGGTCATTCAGGGTTTCTTTCATCTGGAGCAATACTTTCTCTGATTCTTTCTGTGGTTCTGTCTTGGTTTCAGTTGTTTGACTTTTCTCATGGTCTTCTTGTCTCATATTCATCCTTTCATCCTTAGAAATCATTCTAGGGAAATCCAATACTTCATGGTCCATAGCGTTGCAACAAAGACAACTAGGTCTTCTTCCAAGGCATTCCTTAGCAAGATGTCCCGGTTTTATGCAACTGTAACAAAGATTCAATCCTCTCTTTCTTTTAAATGAGATCCCCAGCCTTTCTTGTACTGCATGCTAGGATCATAGTAGTTAACATGCAACAAATTCTTTCTAGGGTCCTACATCCATTTGTTAGTCCAAACATTCTCTCTATGCATAGGTATACCATATCTTTCACTATTCTTATCATATCTACTTATATCAAATCTTCTTGCATCTAATAGTGCCTTAGTTTTCAAGTTAGGACAAAACTTATCAAACATATCTAGAGCCATAATTTATAAAAACAATTCCACTTATCTTACTTCTACAAAGCACAAAGCTTTCAGATCTTAAAACTTTGGACTATTCTTACCTTTATCAGAGCACATAGCTTGCAGATATTACCTCTTTTAACCAAAAATTCTCACTTTTACCGTTATCAGGGCACAAAGATTTCAGATCTTACCTCCTTTCTTCAGATCTGACCCTTCTTCTTGGCACAGAGCTTCACAGTCCAAGTAGAATGTTGCGCACTAGGGAAACAGGTCAATGCACATAGCTTTTCTCTTTTTCAGTTCATATCTTCACACAAAGCTCCTTTTTCCTCAGTTCCTAGCAATCACAGTTTCAGGTTGGATCTTTGCACAAAGATTCTTCTTCCTTAGTTCCTAGCAATCACAGTTTCAGGTCCCGACAACAGAACCATTTGTTGGCACAGGGGCAGACCTAGGGTTCAATGCTACAACAACACACCAAAAAGGCCCTAAATACCGACCCTTTCGGCAACACCTGTGAAGTTGATGAAGTCTCACCCGAGGTAGTGGCAGGGGTGGTTGCAAGACTCATATGTCTGCAACCTTAGTTGGGACACAGATATGTGATTCTAACACTTAATAGAGAACTTAGAAGTCTTTATTCATCAGTACTTAATATTAGTTCACAGCGCAGACAAACCCTAATCACAAAGCATCACAGTATTCATTTAGATCTAACATCTAATATCACTTAGCATAAATGGATAGATCAGATCTAGCAGATTCAAGAACTAAGCATATTCACATAGGTCAGATCTAGCATCCATATACATTATTAAGCACAAAGAATCAACATAGCTATCTATCATTCGTAAACACATAAACACATCAACACATCGCACAAAGAATAGCAACACATCATGTACATGGTTCACCCCCACCCTGGGGCTATGTCCACCAACTCTTCTCTTCTTTATTATCTTATGTCAATCTTCTTACAGGCACATAGCATCAAAATCATACTCCGTAGAATATAGGAGATTTGTGCGCACTCTGCCAGATCCTCCTTCTTTGAGCTAGGGTACAGCACCAAGCCTTTACACAGTTTCTTATAGTTACTTGCACTTAGCCTTGCAAACCTCACACAGTAATCAAAAATCACTTACAACTCTTGATCACCTAGATCAAACACTAGCACTTAGCATTCCATCACATAGATGCATCCTCCTCTCTTACATCACCTAGTTTTCTATATATATTACAAAATTAGGCCTAAACATGGGTAAACCTATGGGACGACAATCCCATACCCGTTACATAAGCCCAAAACCCAAAACTCCCTAAAAAGGGACCGTCGAAGTCCCAAAAATAGGTCAAACATGACCAAGAATCCTCAAAACTTGGTCAAGGGCCAACACTCGCCCAGTTCATGTGTAGCCCTTCCACGCATTTCCTTACGAGGTCAACAATGAACCCTATGACCTGCATAGGTCTTTTCTTCCTTACTAGCTTACCAGTGATCAACTGGCAGGCTAGGCGCATTGCATTGTTCTGAATGGATTTTACCTTGTAGCCTTGCTTCCCCTTTTCCACATCACCATAGGTATCTTTAATTTTTTGCATTGGGGCATGATCTACAACCTTCCCTGGGTAAAATTCTTGTGGATTTGGTCCTTGCATGCTTAATCTGGTGATCCTATGGATCAGTGCTAGATCTACGGTGATGAATCTATCTAGCCACAGATAATCACCATGGAATCACGACAGCAGGAGCTTAACACATGCATTAATCTCCTGGTGCCTTCCAAAGTGTGGTATTTTTATCACATACAGGATAGTGGACCTCACAATGTGCATGGTCCATGGTTGGGGGATTATCTTCGACATCTTCCCCTTTGTCATGATCAAATACTTATGGGGTGCGAGCATGTTGTAGTTCTTGCAATCTCCCAAGTTGAAGCCGTTGATCTTCAACGGAATAATCTTATCCAAATGTGGTTTGACTATGCGTATCCACTTCGGGAGGTATGCAGTAATCAAGGAGTAGTCGAAGTCCCTCGGGAAATTGTCACGACTCACTGCACCAGCCAGAGGCGGGATGTAGTCGGGCATGATGGATGGGATGAGCTTCACATTCGTCAAGTCATCATGATGCTTGGTTCACTTCTTGGTCACATCTCAGGATGTTCCAAATCCACGAGCAGTCAACGAGGATGCTTGCACTCCTCACTTAATGAATCCTGAACTCTTGCAACAATCACCTTCTCATCCATTGGGTCGATTAGAATTTCTTCAACAGACTTTTCTACTGCGCTGAGTTCGTCCAACATGCACGTTATATATCAGGTGTGTCAGGTCAGTGATTGAATACTCAATGGTAATAGACTAGGTGGCGAGGTCTCAATAAACACAACATGGTAATAGTCATCTCTATATGGGCTCGGATACAATTTGCAAAAATTGTTTTCAGTGCATCGTTCGACGCAATAAATAGATAATTTTGTAACAGATTCTTCCAACTGGTCGAAAATCCTTAATCAATGCAATTTCATTCATTATGGAGCGGTCCCAATGGTCCAATGGCGAGATTTTTGATCATAATTGTTGTCCTGACCATTCGGGAGTGTCAATCTAACGGTCATAATGCCTCCAATGGTCATATTTCTCCACCATGGCGAAGTGCCACTCTGTGTTGTTTTGATATTCTGGCAAAGTTCAAGTTCTGTAAACATTCTTTCTGCGAAGTCCTTTCTGGTGCCTCTTGCAATTTTTCTAGCTTTGCTTTCTTCTTGTTGAGTTTTCTAGCCTTCCTTCCTGTGATCTGCATCTTTGTATTCCTCTTTCCATTCTTGTTCTTATATGTACTCAACATAGTAACTTCGTGATGATGATATTATTTTGTAGGTTTCGAGAATAATACTTCTTCTTTTTCTGGAGTAGGTGCTCTACTCTCTTGTACAGACTGGTGTTTCAAGTATTCCTATGTTCTTTCAACTTTGATGTCTATATCTATGGTCCTCAGTAGCTTCGACTGATCTTCTTTTTATTTCAGTAAATGCACTATTCTCCTAGCCATGAAATCTCTTAGTTCTTTCTTTTTCTGTTCTAGAGCTTCCTCTTCTTGTTTTCTTTGTATCTGATCTTTCTCAATCCAGGTTTTAACTAGCAAAATAGAAAATGGGGCGTTGTTCTCAACAAATTTCATGGCCTCAAATTCTTCCACTTTCGAAGTTCCATGAGTACTCATAGATATCCGGGTAAGTCTTCCACACAGGGATATTAGTTTTCCTTTAAACAATCATATTCCTCCCAATGAAGGAATCATAGCAGGATTTCCTAAAATTTCTCAATTTCTCTCTGTCATGATATTCACCTGTGTTTCTTCATCCAATACACAGTCTATGTCAAAGTCTCCTATTCTTGTTTGTATGCACTCTTTTTCTTTTAATATTTCTGATAAACTGGTGTCTTTGTGATCATTCAGGGTTTCTTTCATCTACAGTCTCTAATTCTTTCTGGGATTCTTCCATAGTCTTAGTTGCTTGGCCTTTCTCATGGTTTTCTTGTCTTATATTCGTCTTTTCAACTTTAGCAATCATTCTAGGGAAATCCAAAACATCACGATCCATATATTTACAACAAAGACAACTAGGGTTTCTACTAGGGAATTCTTTAGCAAGATGTCCCGGTCTTCTACAACTGTAACAAAGAGTTAATCCTCTCTTTCTCTTAAATGATCCCAAATCTTTCCTGTACTGCGCATTGTTATCACAGTGATGAACCTGCAAAATATTATTTCTAGGGTCCTCCATCCATTTGTTAGTCCAAAAATTCTTTCTATGCATAGTAATAACATATATTTCATTACTTTTATCAGATCTACTCATATCAAATATTGTTTCTTCTATCTTTTCCCTAGTTTGCAGACTAGGAAAAAATCTATCAAACATACCTAGATCCATTCTTTCTAAACAAAATTTTCCACTTATCTTACCTTTATCAGAGCACAAAGCTTTAATATCTTACCTCTTTTCTTTAGATCTGAATTTTCTTCTTAGCACAGAGCTTCGCAAGTCAAGTAGAATGTTGCACACTAGGGCAACAGATCTACGCATAGAGATTTCTCTTTTCTTCAATTCCCAGCAATCATAGTTTCAGGTCCCGGCAATGGACCCATTTGTTGGAATAGGGGAAGACTCAGGGTTCAATGCTTCAACAACACACCAAAAAAACCCTAACTACCAGTCCTTTCGAAAACACCTGCGAAGAAGATGAAGTCTCACCCGAGGTAGAGGCAAGGGTGGTTGCAAGACTCAAGTGTCTGCAACCTAGCTGGGACATAGATCTATGATTACAACACTCTAACAAAGTACTCACAAATTACCATTCATTAGCATTTAACCTTTATTCACATCATAGACAAAATCCTCATTACAGAACAACACAGTATTCAACCAGATCTAACACATTCAGATCTAACACATCTAAGCACTTAACACAAAGAATTATATCCAATCTAGCATTCATTCACGTCACTAAGCACTGAGATATCATACCAGATCCATCTAAACATGCATTATTTCACTAAGCATAAATCATATGAACAATATAACAACCATAATGCACAAATAAACCATAACACAGGATATACGTGGTTCACCCCCAGCCTGGAACTACGTCCACCAACTCTTCTTCTCTTTATTGTCTTGTGTCAATCATCCACATGCACAGAGCCACAAGATCCTACTATGTATAGGATAGGAGATCTGTGTTCACTTCGCTAGATCCTCCTTCCCCAAGCTAGGTTACAACACAAAGCCTTCTTACAATATACACACAATATTCTTACAACCACTTGCACTTAGCTCTGCAAGTATTCAAAATAGCATGCACAAAGCACTTACAACTATTTGCACTTAGGTCACCAACCAGCTAGGTCTACTTCTTACCTCGCCTAGATACTTATTTATACATTACAAAAAGGGCCTAAACATGGATAAACCCATGGGTCGACATCCCCATACCCGTTACATAAACCCTAATCCTAAAAATGCCCTAAAAAGGGGTCGAGATCCTGCGATCTCCGCTTCGACTTGCGCTCCACCTTTGACCATCCTTTCGAAGTATCAAAAGAGGTAAAACATGAACAAGGTTCTCCAAAACTTGGTTAAGGGCCAACATTATGGAAAGTGGTTATAAGAGGGTTAACCCTAAAATGAGGAAAGTGGGTTAAGTGGTCAAGTAGCTATTGGATATATGTAAAAGTGGGCAATTGGACAAAGTTGGACATAGGTGACTATGTGGACAAAGTCGCCAAGAGGATGCTTCTAAGGAAGATAATTGGAGAGTATAAGAGGCAAGGGTCTCTTGTAAATATATCTCTCGAGCATATATTTAATATCTACTCTGTGATATAGATTGACTGGAGGATCTCATGGACGCATCAAATTTTCCGTAAGTGTGAGATATTGACAATGAAAGTTTCAGAAGTTCATAAACCCTAGTTTCTGAAGGAGTATGCGAGTAGCAGTGGGAAAGTGCCAATACATACGCAGGTTGCAGTAAGCCAGAGCCCCTACACACATGGGCTGAAGGAGGACAGAGCACTTACAACTGAAGGAAGTCATGGAGACTTGAGAGTGAGAAGGTGCCAAATTCCTGAAGGATAAAGAAAGTCCCAAATCTGCATTATATGGGCTCAGATATGTCATAGAAGTTATGGTATGATTACATAGATGTCTTGATGAATACTCTTGCTTATTGTATGGTGAATGCTTAAGAAATTCTTGGTATGGCTGTTGTGATAAGGTTATGTTTATTGTCTTGATTACAAACCTCTGATTGCAATAATTCTAAAGGTGATGATGTTGAATGTTTCTCTACATGTGAAGAAGAAGATCTAGAAATAGTTTGTGAAGAATCAAATGATAATTATCCCATGGAAGAAGTAGAAGAAGAACTTTCAAAGATAAAAATAAAAGTTGAATGGGGTCTATATGAATAAAACTATGACCATATTTATATAGACTATAGCTATCTTTTGGAGAACACTAAAAGATTTCTTGAAAAGAATCAAAAACATATTTGAAACTAAAGAAAATTCTCAAGGAACAAGAAGAAAGTAAGAGGTCTCAATTAGAAGAAAAAGAAGAAGAGATCAAAAGGCTAAAGAATGAGATAGAATAAAATAAGAAGGTAGTTGATGATATTATTAAAAGTCTTGAAGTTAATATCCATATCAAGACCCAAATTGAAGAAGCCAAAGGGTAGAGGAATTACTAAAGGATCAAGTAAATGAAAAGGAAGAGTCATGTCATAATTTGGAAGTTGAAGTTGTTTATATTAGAAAGAAAGTAGAGAAGTCAAACAAATTCTTGAATAGCACAACAATCGTGAATGATATCTTGAATAGTCAAAGATCACCAAATGATAAATCCAGTCTTGGATACAACAAAGAAGCTACAAATGTTGAATCAAGCACCTCAAAGAAGCTTGAGGTAAGTCACTCATTCTCAAAAGATGGAAACAATGTTGCAAGTCAACCATATACACAATGGAAGGAAACTTTCAAAAGAACAAATAAAGGAAGACATCAAGAAGCCATATTTACACCTGAAAGAAAAGAAACACCTTCAAGATGGACACCAAAGCAAAGGTATGAAAATGTTTTTCATGGTCACTGTTACTCATGTAATGAATATGGTCACAAAGATTTGAAATGAAGATATTATGCAAGGAGAGATAATGAAAGGTTTCATAACACCCCAAGGTGTTGGATATGTAATCAAGTAGGACACATTGTTTCTCATTGTCACACCATGAGATGCTACAGCTATAGTGGATTTGGCCACAAATCCCAGGATTGTTGGAACACAAGAAGACAATCCATGAGGAGTGTTTCATATAGTATGACTAGAAGAACACATGAGGATAGAAAATAATACGATTTTGAAAACATGGAAGCTCAGAGCTTAAGTTATGAGAACATGGGACACCTTCAAAAGTGGGTGAAGAAGACTGAACAATCAAAACAAAATGGAAACCCTGAGGCAAGCTCAATATTGACTTATTTTGAAGAGTACGCTGGTTACATTGGTAACATCCACGTACATATGGGAGCTGAACTATAAATAGGTCACATACATATGCAAGTTGTTTGTATAACAGGCCATGTATCTGTGGTAAAAGACTTGGGAAAAAGGATATGTATATGAGTTGTTTCATGATATGATGGTATAACTTCGTGTTGTAGGGTCTAACATGGTTTATTGCAGGTTTTCATGATTACATGTTGGTATACATAATTAATGTATGTATGGTGATGACATATGGTTGAGTGTTGAAAGACTATCTTGGATGCATGGTACTAACCCTTGAGTATGGATTGAGGCATTTTCTATTGAGGAACAATATTGGTTGTTATAGTGAAGTTATGGAACATTGGTTTTGAGATATATCATGATGATGCTAGCTAGAGATATCATTGATCTATTGAGGCACACTTCTAGCACATGTAGTTTTGGATGCTTTATATTTGTTGAAGTGAATGGTGGTTGAGTCAGATATGTTATGATGCATGGCTGGTACATATTTGAGTTCCATTTTATATATCCTATGATATAGGCATATTGTGGATATATTGGTGCATGAATTTAGCATATGTTTGAGCTACATATTGGGACATGTAGTTGATGCATTTTTGGTACACTTTTGGTACATTGTTAGAGGAACCTACTAGCAGTATGATTGGCACATTTCTTATGGTTGATATAGAATACATGTATGGGAACACTTCTGATTGTAGTTCATCTTGTTGTGATACTGGTGCATGGTTGATTCTCTTTCTTGGTACATGATATATGGGATGACATAGTTGAGACACTTGATTGATTGAGATGCATGGTTGTGGCACTTAGTTCATGGTATAGGCATATCATGAGTGATATGACACTTGGTTCAGGCACATGGTTGGCATGTTGGTAGAAGCATATGGTTGATACACTCCATTGATGATATCTTATGTTATTGATGAACATGGTTGATGTACATGGGTGTTGTGCATGGTTGGCACACAATATGGCACAAGATGTACTTGGTTGATGTTTTGTTCATGATTCTCTTTTTCTTCATGATGTATGGTATGGCACAAGTTTTGATGCATAGACAGGTCCAAGGATTGTCATGGAAAGAGTGGTTGATCTATGTTCTGGTTGAGCAGTACCATTTGTAGAAGAAGTATATTGTAGTGGTAGCATATTGTTCATATTGAAGAGAAGAAAGGGGGAGACATACCCATAGGGGGAGTCATTCTTCTTCCCATGATTCCAAGAGGAGATATTTATCAGATACAAAGATAAATACTTGGAAAAGGATCCCTATACTTGGAGAAAGAGAACAGAGGCATATTTCTAGGGGGAGTGATGGTCATAGGGGGAGCATGAATGATATGTATTCAGAATTACATCAGAGTGATATCCCTTTTTTAAAAGGGGAGAAATTATTCATAGGAAGATCAAAAGAATTCAAGCAGGGAAAGCAACCCAAACGAGAGAACTATCCTTTGCTATTGATGTTAAAGGCGGAGAGATAGTCACATTGATGTGATGACTATTGATGAAGAGAAATTCCATGTATACATGTTGCGATCAATGATTGGTGTTGACATCAATGTTAGTATTTCCATCAATGTCAAAGGGGGATATTGTTTGATCATGTTGTCATTGATGTCAAAAAATTGATGTCAAAGGAACAATGTCTTGTCATAGTATATTGATGAAGTATGTATTATCATTGTTGTTAATGGATTGATCAATGTGTTGTCATATGATGCATAGATGAAGATGGATTTATGTGTTTTCATTGATGGTTTGATATTATAATCGTTGGATCATGTGATCATGCATGGAATTAATGACAAAGGGACAATGTCATAATGATGTATTATCATGGGTTATTCTAGTTGGATTGATGTATTTTCATGGGTTATTCCATTTGGATTGATATAAAGATGACTCATTATTTTCTTGTCATGGTTGATACGAAGTACAAATGGATGAACTCCAAAGTGGCCCCCTTATAGTGAAATCCCTCATAGGAAAACGCTTTGCAGTTGAGTTATCCTAGAAGTATGGTTAGATAACCAATGCTTAATTGTGGAATAATGACATGAAGATCAATGAATTTTTTATTGAAACTATCCTAGATGGATAGTGCTTGTCATGCCATTTCTAGAGGTATGTGGAATGTCACATAACTCCTCACGGTTTGAGAGTTATGGCCTTACGAAGTTGGAGGACCATCATATGTTGAATTGAAGCCCCAAAAGTTAAAAGAAGTCAAAGTGCTTACAATGAAGAAATTATTTAAATAATAAAGTGAAGTGATAAATTCAAAGAGGATTATTTAAATAATAAAGTAAATGGAGAACTTTGTAATTATGGAAAGTGGTTATAAGAGGGTTAACCCTAAAATGAGGAAAGTGGGTTAAGTGGTCAAGTGGATATTGGATATATGGACAAGTGTCCAATTGAACAAAGTTGGACATAGGTGACTATGTGGACAAAGTGGCTATGTGGAAAAAGTGGCCAAGAAGATGCTTCTAAGGAAGCTACTTGGAGAGTATAAGAGGCAAGGCTCTCTTGTAAATATATCTCTTGAGCATATATTGAAGATCTATTATGTGAGCGAGGTTGACTGGAGGATCTCATGGACACATCAAAGTTTTCGTAAGTATGAGATCTTGATGGAGAAAGTTTTGGAAGTTTAGAAGCCCTTGTTTCTGAAGGAGTACACGAGCAACAGTTGGACATAGCACATACATACACGAGCTGCAGTAAGCCAGAGTGCGTATACACGTGGGCTGAAGGAGGACAAAGTGCGTACAACTGAAGGAAGTCATGGAGACTTGAGTGTGAGAAGGTGCCAGATTACTAAAGGATGAAGCAAGTTCCAGATCTGCATTCTATGGGCTCAGATCTGTCATAGAAGTTCTGGTATGATTACATAGTTGTCATTATGGATACTCTTGCTTATTGTATGGTGAATTCTTAAGGAATTATTGGTATGGTTGTTGTGATATGGTTATGTTGGTTGATTGATGGAGCGAGAAACACTCTTATGGTTCAGTACTGATATGGTTTCCATAGTATACTGGTTGGTTATACATGATTAAGTAGCATTCTTAGTGTATGGTTTAGGAGAATTAGTAAGTTGTTGGAGATCATAGATGTGTTGAGATTGGTTATGGTATAGATTGGACAGTGAAAGGAAGAAGTGGATGTGAATGAAGGTTGCAGAGGATTTGAGTTTTTCAAGGAGAGAAAACCTTAATTTTTTAGAAGGAATACACATGTTGTAGTACAGATAGGTCGCATGCATACGCAAGTTGTACTACTAGTTGGGCACATACATATGTGTGTTGCACTATTGGAAGGTCGCGTACATGTTGGAATATTGGTATCTATTGAGGATTGAATCCTCTTCTCAGTTGGTGTTGATTTGTGTAAGTTGAGTCTTGCATTGCAGAGATGGTGCTCTTGTGGAGTTGTAACTCTATTCAGTTGTTGATAATAAACCCAAGGATTGTAGTCCATAACAAAAATAAATTTTAAATACATCTTGTGTTCTTTGTGTTCCTTATGGTGATGGTTTGTTGATGATATATGTTGTTGTTATCTGTTGATGATACATGTTCACACACAACTGGTTATAAATCACAGTAATAAGTGATGAGTAAATGGTGATTTCTAACTAAGGATTTTTTGTGAAGGGAAGTTTGAAAAAGATCCCTACACTGATTCACTCCCCCCTCTCAGTGTGGTCGGTGTGTCCAACAAGTTTTCCTTGTTGATATGCTTGAGACATATTCTTTATGAAAGGTGTCTTAAATCATTGCTTCATTTGATCCATCTTTCATTTCTTCTTATTATCCCAAGCCTTTTGGAAATTTGACCATCCTCTATTATTCTCATACAAATACTTATCATTTCTTATGGCTTCTTCTAAATTATTGGGCTCATCAAAATAAATTTTATCCTTGTAGAAGGATGGCAGTCCACTCAAGAACCTATTAATTTTGACCTTATCATGCTTGATGAAGCTCACATACTAGAGAAGTTCAATAATTTCCTCTCATATTCATCCATGGTCATGTTCCTAAGTTTGAGTTAAAAAAACTCTTGCATATTCTTGTCATAATATTGCTCTGACAAGTATTGTTGCTGGAAATATTTCTTGAACTACTTCCAATAAATTCTCTTCTCATCAAGGTGATTAACGACCTGCTTAATCCAATCCCACCCAAAATATGTCTTTCCTTGAAGGTGGTAGGCTTCAATTCGAGCTTATACATTTGATGAGTAATCATGTAACTGGAAATGTTTCATCATTCCAAGAAACCATGCTTATGCATCTTCCCCTTTCTTGTTCTCTCCATCAAATGATGGTGTCTTGATTTTCCTCAACTCCTCTTGCAAGATATCGGATCTATGTCTACTCCTATGATGCTTGATAGGAGACATAATTACATTGATCTATGACCTTGAACATGCATATTATCTTATGGTCAAGTTCCCCAGGGAATGATGATGTTCATTTCTGCTAACACTCCTTGATTGTAAAAATCCTCCATGATCATCCCTTTTATGATGAGATCTATATGTTTATACTTGCATTGCACTAGATTCTTGTATTGTACCAATATGTTTATTGAATTTATTACAACATATTCAAGATCTGAAGTATCTCCTCCTGAACTTTCATAATATTTTCATTATCATCCCTATAGCTATGCACTTCTATTTGGAGTATTCTCATAGTTATAAGCTCCTCCCTGCCTCTTCTTCCATTATTCTATATATCAGAATTACCCATATTGCCATGAAGACTTGTGATATCCTCCTCATGGATTTAAGACCCTTGTTCATCATCCATATCTCTATTTCTCATATAGGAACTAACGTATTCTTTCCTGTAACTCTAATTCTGCAGGAATGTGCATGCAATAATTGTTGTTAGAATTAAGCATATTGAAAAATATTTATTTATTAGATTACAAGTCATTCTTCATTTCAAATTATGAAGAACAAAATTGCACTAATCCAATTTCTAGGTTTATATACGACTTATCCTCGTCAATACCTTTCCATTGACTATTCTTTTTCTCAAATTTGAGTTGTTAGCTAAACATTATGGTCTCTAGAAGTTTATATTGTTTTCTCATTTTACCTCTGTATGTTACAAGTGTCTTGTTTTTATTCCTCAATACTTTTACATACTTAGATTCCAAATATGGCTCCATGGTTTTTTTGTATGGTTCATAATCTTTCCATATACTGCTCTTGTTCCCCAAATGCGCCTCTGAGCAAAGAGTTGTATCCTATGGATGTAAATTGGTGCTAAAAATATACCCTCAATCATTTCAGTTGTAATTTTCTCATACAGGCAATGTTTTGCATTTATAATAGCTTGTTGTAAATATCTCTCTGAGTTATTTTATTTAATCTATAAAAAATGTATGTGGTTCCTTTGTTGGGCATAGTCCTATTTTGAGAAGGAAGGATATTTGGGGCGCAAACCTATTTTTGGAGAAAAGGTATATTTTTGGAAAGGCCTAATTTTGGAAAGGAAGACCTAATTTTGGAGTGCGCATAAAAGATGGCAAGAAAGAAGCATGCAGAAAAAGAAGGAAAAGAAGCATGCAAGAGGAAAATAAATGTGGAACACATGCACACAAGCCTAACCATGATAGGGTTAGGGTTTTTGACAAATATTGTAACGGCTATAAGCCAATAGAGTAGTATAAATAAGAACCTAGGAGGTCTAGGTTCAGGGCTCGGTTCAAAAGGGTTGGTGAATATTCGGTTATTGAGTCAAGGTTATGATTGTAATAAGTAGGTAGAAGAGTCAAGTAAGCTAGATTTTGAGGGTTTGGTCATAGGTTGAGGAGCCTGGTGTGATCTAGTCCACCTCACAGAGGTTCCTTAAAGTCATCATGATTGTATGATTGAATATGTAATGCTAGCAACGCTATAGTTTGCAGTAGACTAAATAAAAGATAAGACAAGACAAATCTTTGTTGACGTAGCCCAAGAGGGGGTGAACCATGGTAAAACTTGTGTTTTATGTGATGGTTATTGAATGATTAATTTCTTTTAATGGTTAGCTTATGAATGAATGATTAACTATATGTATTAGAATGCATGCATAAGGATAAAGATGAATGAAGCCTAGAAGTATTTGAATGAATAACAATATTAATGAATGAAGAAGGAAGAATACCCCCACAGATACCCACTCATTCCTAGACTACACACACCTGAGTATTGCACTCACCCATAAATCTATCTCGGGTGAGACTGCACAGTGAACTCTATGTGCAACGTTGCCTTTTAGTTTACCAGGAGGGCTGATAGTTTTAGAGGGTTTTGTTGGAAACATGTTGAGATCCAAACCTGGGTCAGCCCAAGAAGTGAAAGAGAGTATTAAACCAACAAATGGTTATGTTTCTGGTTGGAACTGCATAGGATTGACTGGATTGGATCTATGGAATAAACACATGGAGAATGAAACTATAGGGGAGTGTTCATGCCATGGAATATAATGAAGGAATATATTGAAAGATGGTTGAAAACAAAAGAAATTGAGTTTGTGCAGAAGGATAACAGAAACCTTAATTTAACACCGCGCAAATATCTTGAAAAATCTTTGTTTAGCGACTTGCATGAGGTATTTTTTTGTGATTTCCCACATTTGTTGCATGAGTGGTTATTGAGGTTAAAATAAAACCACCCTACAAATCAAATTAGACAGCTAGAGTGGAATCCTATGGAGATCGCACACTTACAACAAGTTAATAAAACATTTACGTGCGCAGTAGATTTCTGGTTAGATAGTATTGTTTCAGGGTTTATCATCAAATTTGCAATAGATATAGTGAAGTCTTACAACGCAACAGAGTAGGATTTTCTACTAAAAGGAACCAGAGTTAGGTACATCATATCATTGTATACTTCAATCAAGATTTTATTGTATAACAACAGTGTGATGACAATGGAATCAGACAGTTGAACTTCCCTGCGTGCATGGAGGAAGGGGGGAAGCAATGCCAAGAGGTTGAGAAATGGATGAGGATATGGATAAGATAAAGAAGAAGGCGGCCATGGAACCAACCATGATGGAAGAAGAAAAGATAAAGAAGATAATGGTAACAATTGGAAAGACATAGAGTGGATAACCCTACCAATATAAGATGAATAATAAGAAGAGAGCCATAGCTGATAGAGGGGGCTTGGAAAGAGATGAAGAAGAGGTAGAGGATCTTTAAGCTGTGGATCATATTGAGGAAATCCTATGTGCAATGTATGAAAGGAAAACATGAGGTCTAAGGGCAGGGACATAACGCATAACTCTAATCCAGATCATTGCCAGTGTGGAACATACAACCCCATGTGTGACTAGTACACCAGAAAGAAAACTAGTGTTTGGACGATCTAATTTTAGTGGAAGAAAAACAATAGGACAAGGATCCAGTCAAGGAGAATCAATTGGGGGAGCTATTTTAGGAATTAATAGTCAAATATATACACCATGCGAAGGAAGTAGTTCAACACAGTTCAAAATGGCAGGACATGATCCCACAATTAGATTACCAAAATTTCAGGGAGAGGCATCAGAGGACCCTGAGAAGAACTTATTCATCTATGATAAGATATGGGAAGCAAAGAGGATCACCGATGAGGATACAAAACTCGTGCAGTTATCTAACATGCTAAGAGACCACACACTAGACTGGTACATGAGCCTAGATGTAAATAGTCCACCAGGAGTAACAAGGACTATTGCAGACATGAAAAAACTATTGATAAACAAATTTCAGAAGCCCAACTCAAAAGATCAGTCTATGAACAAAATGATTGAAATCAGGAAAAAACTAGGTGAGTTTGTTTGGGATATTGATCGGAGGTTTAAAATTTTGAAAGGTAATTTGAAGTATGCAATTACTGACATGCAACATAGGCACTTATTTGTGAACTCACTGTTACCACATTTGAAATACCCATTAAGACAACAAAAGTTCCAAAATCAGGAAGAGTCTCTGCAGGAAGCCTTACAACTTGAAGAGAACTAGTATTAGAAGACATATCCAACAATAGAGGAGCTGAAGGAGGATTTGAATAATTTAACATTTCAAATTAACCAGAATAAGGGCAAAGAGAAAAGAGAAGTTGTTTGGTGTACCCTATGCAGGACAGAAGGACACCATAAGAATGAATGTCCAAATTTCATGTAGTATATGGAAACATGAGTACCAAACCCTTTTCCAACATGAGGAACATGTTTTGAGATCTGTAAAATGCATGGGAATGATCCATATCATTTTCCAATGATGCAGAAATATAAGACAGTACCCAAAAGTTCATACTACAATTTTTGCAAGTCAGTGGGTCATGATGATAATGATTATAGGACGATGGAGATGATGAGAGAAATAACTTCATATACCTATAGGGTTCAAGAAGAAATGATGAAATAACATGTTGCATATCATTTCAACCAGGTACCACCTCCATACAACAATGCACAACAATAATATAACAATGTGCAGTCACAATACAACAATGTGCAACCACAGTTTAACCCTACGTAGTATAACCAGGTACCTCTGTAAAATGTACTATGAGGAGATGAGGTGGATACAGAGGTGGAGGATAAGGTATAGGAGGACTTGGATGATGCAGAGGACTAGTAGTGTGTCACAATTTCTATTAGCCAGGACATTAATGCAAGGGAGTTTCCATTCCCACCAGTAACATGTATGTACTTTCGTGCAATAGACCATGACACAGAAGACTGTCCAACACTCCTGGGAAAGATCCAAGAGAAAAGGAACCAAAACAACCAAAATTTCCATTGGATTTATGCAAAAGCTAGAGATGATGGTAGAAACATCAATATAGTCACTCAAGGAGGAGCCAAGACAGGAACTGATGCAGTAAAACGAGATCCAACACAACACCAATGGGTTAATAAGAATATTGAAGCATGTAACACACCCACAATGGGGTGATAAATAAAAATAAATAAATAAAAATGTTCTCCTTACGGGAAAAAATCCTCTCTTTTTACAGTTCCTAATTTGGAAAATCGGGGAACCAGCCCATCCTCCTGGTCAAGGATCTCCGATTCTGGAACCAAACAACTCTCTGAGACCTTGAAGGTATCGTTATGTAATTAAACGCAAATCCTTTTGAGTCCCTGGTGTGATTATAATGGTACCCATGACCTTCCCAAGCCTCCTCCATGTGACCACTGACTATGACCACGTGCCTATCCAAAAGGTTCTTCGCAACTTCACATTTCGGGCATTCTGCTATGGGCCAAACCCAATACTCCCTATTTTCATTTTCCTGATCGGCGAATCCTCTAGGTGCTAGCTCCTCCCACCAGGCCCCTTTGATTATGACATTGGGCTATAACCTGGGGCCCAGCTACCAAGTGCTTTGAGACTTTGTGCTTCGCATCTCCCGAGGGCAGTTCACTTCTCTTCTCTGAAGTCTGATATGCGAACTCCCTGCAAGACTCAAACTACGATCCACACTCTCCCTTCTATCGATAGCTACGATCAAATCGTGATTTCGTGTTTCGAGTGTTTGGATGTGAGCCAACCTTGACTCTTCCGATCCCCAAACTCACGAACTCCGAGATAATAGTCTAGCAAGTGCTAGCTCCCTCCTTTAATTTCCGATGATATGACCTCCGGATATGACCTAGGGCCAACTTCTAAACACTTCGGGACTTTGCGCTTTGCAAATTTGGAAATTAGTCCACATCCCTTTCCTCGAAGATCGAAATTCAGAACATTGCTCATCTCAGATCAACAGTCTGAGACTCCCCATGATCTAACGCTCCATATCTTCCCTTCACGAATCGGGACTTCTCATTTCAGGGTTTTGGGAATTAGTTTTCTCACGTTTTTTCCAGAATTTTGATCTCCAAACTTTCGACAGTGTTATATCAATAGTCTGAGACTCCCCGTGATCCAACGGTCCATATCCTCTCTCGTGAATCGATACTTCATGTTTGGTGACTTTGTCGGAATACTACTCATCTCTCTTCTTCTGATTCCTAATTTTTCGAGGTTCCTCAAGACCAGATCTACGTTCCATGCTCCTCTCACGATCCAACGGTTCATATCAACTCACAAGGTCATACCTCACAAGTACTCACAACTCTGCCTTTGACTTTCATGATTTATGAGTTAGTGAAATGTTGATCTCCCGCCATGTGTCCTGTCTCGATGGATAGCTAGGATTGTTGCGACTCCCATCTCCTCGGGTATTAGCCTCTTGACTTCTCCATAGGTTCTTCCTCTGAAGCACATGGATCTTTTCTAAACGTCCTCTGAATCCAATGGCTCAGATTCCCTTCCCACCTCACCCTTTGTGAAGTTTAGATTACTCTCTCTCAATTCTTCCGATGTCTGAGTCCTCAAACTCTTGGATCTCCTTCCACCTATCAACCCTAATGATGGATGGTTTTGATGATTTCAAAACTTTGGTACTTCACAAAATCCACTCTCCTGTGCACTTTCAAAGGGTTTAGGCCTCGTGCACTTTCCTTAGGATCCAACGACTATTGGTCCTCATGCTCAGATCTAACAGTCGTGATGGTTCCCGGGCATCCTCATATCTAAGGCTCGGAGTTAACTTCGGGACTTCGGGGATTTTACTCCATTACGATGAACTCGCTCAATTCTCTGAAATCATGAAGTCCGAATGACTCCAAGAGTTAACTCACCCGCTCTTTCCTGTATCCATCGGTCACAACAGACCGTGGCTCTTTCCGAACAGATTTCATTCATTCATCTTCCAAGCAAGGGAACCTTCTCTCTCGATACTTCAACCTCGCTACTCTTCCTGATGCTTTTTATCTCTGAGAGGCTTAATATCTTTGCACTCTTTCTCCTAAAATTAACACTTAAAAGGATCTTTTACGCACCACTTATGCTCATTCATCAACTCTAGAACTTAAGAGGTTCTCGGTCTCCGCCTGCCTCATAGAGACTCCATGCATATCTGCACTACCTCTCCTGAGCTTAACAGAATTCATCCTTCTGGAGACTTGGGACAACTGGGAGTGTCGACGTGCACTCGTGAAAGTTATGCCCAAGGTTGATGAACTCATAGTCCACTTATCTTAACTTAATCCACCACAGGTCTCGGGCATTTACGTGTGAAAATCAGGCAATTCAGTACTTTCTTAAATACACAATTTAAACAAGAATAAAGAGATACAGTATAACCATTAAGAAAACATGCACATCCCCGGGTCATTCATAGTATATCTAATTTTATTACTTAATCAAAACTCAATTTCACAGTATATGAGAATACTTATCTATTACAAGTTGCATCCAACTAACTGAATGTGGGCATGTGCCTTTCTACCCAACCATAGACTCAGAGGCATTCATTCTTAGCGCTTTGTCCACCCCCGTGCCAAGACATGATATCACTAGGGAATTTATTCCATTTCCTAGAGAGACTCTCTCTGTCACAGTGACACTGCAAGGTTTATCAGATGCTTCCTCAACATCAATATCACGTTCAGGTCCTTCAGGTCGTGTTCTCTTCACCTCCTTTTGGTTCGCACATCTCCTTCTGAGCTCGTGCTCTCCTCTTCTGTTGTATGTGTGTATGTATCTTACCTTTCTTATTTTGGAAGGTTCCCGACCTATCCTGTTCCTTCTGTCAGAAGGAAGCTCAGGTCTGTAGGTCTCTGTGGTACTTTAGGCTAACATTCTGCAGCTAGACCATGCTTCCATTCATGGGGGTGGTTGATAATTCAACCACTGGTCCTTTCTTCATCAACTGATTTATTTCCTCTAGATATATCATGGCTCATACTTCAAGACTTCACCCCCCAACAATCATTTATGGGAAATTTAACAATAATACATTTACATCGTCAACATGCCTTAGCATGGTAATTTTATTTTATTTTATTTTATGGGGAAATAGGGGTGTTACAAACCAAAAAAGTAGTTTGATGCATGAAAAGAAAGGAAACATTCAAGGAGTCCAGACAGGATTTTCTTAGGAAAAATTTTGCATCTACATTAGCCATGCAACACACTTAAAACTTACCAATGTAGGAAATACCCTCCTTAATGGACCATACGAGTGAAGCACAACCTTTAGAGTAAGTAAGTAACATAAAGACTTTTCTAAACTCATGTGTTAAGTTATTGAAGGATCCATCATCTCTTAAGATCTTACATAATATTCTATAAAGATATAACACATAGGTATAAGGGAAATTAGAGCAGAAAACAATCAATCGTCTCCATACAAGAAGAAGGACAAGCAAGGAATTCAAACTAAATGCTAATATTGGTGACTTCAACATGGGTGATATTATACTGGACTTAAGATTTAAAGTAAATGTCTTACCTAATAATACATGGTAGTGTATGGGAGAACCCAAACTAGGTTATTCACCTATCCAGTTGAAATTAGCAAATCAACATAGAGTGTTAACGATTGGAAGGCTTAAAGGTGGGACAATAGATTTGGATGGAGTGCGCACTATGGAAGATTTTGAAGTGATAGAGATAGTAGATGGAAGAACACCTTGCCCAACATTGCTTGGATTGGATTGGTAATTTGATAACTAGACCATAATCAACCTGAAGACAAGGAAAATGAATTTTGAATCAGGTTAATATAGAGTCATTACACCATTGGATCCTTCAGAAGGAGAAAGGTTTGTAGAACCCACTTGTTTGGATCTGGAAGAAATAAACCAGTTGTACAGAACCACCACGCGAGAAGAGGATTGTGTTAACCCAACTATAGATGGGGTACTCAGCTAGGGAAGCATTACATAATGTGCTTCTGACTCAGATACAGGTTTGGAGAATTGGAAACAACGATTACATGAAGTTTATACAAGAATGTGCGCAAGAATAGATTGTGCAGTAAGATCGGTTTGTACAAAGATAAGATAACCTCCCAGTTTTTATGGGGTAAATGACTTAGAGGAATTTATGAAAAAATATGAAGAAGAAGTGTTAGAAAACCAGAGGCTCTTAGCCCTAGATATTTCACTCAAGGAAACACCTGGAAGATGGTGGGGTGCACACAAAGGAACAATTCAGGACGGGTATCAATGTAAACAACTACTGCGCATTAGACTTGGCACAGAGGAAGGGAGGAATAAAATGCCAAGGTATGATGAGAAAGGAACACCAGTGGAAAAATTGGACAAGTGCAAGACATTGTGGAGGATGACACCAGTAGAAGAATGGCCTCATCACTTTATCCATACATTGGAAGGAATCCCAAGGAACTGGTATATAGACCAGGAGATGCGCATAGGCACTACAGAATGGACAACATTACAACAGAACTTTGTAGTAAATTTCTCATTTGAACATGAGAAGCCCAACATTGATTCAACACTAAAGAAGATATGAGGAGCGATATTTATTGATGAACCAAAGGTTGAAATCCTGACAGAATATCAACAACAAAATAGACAAACAGTCAAAGAACTACTTTCATGTTATCATGTTGAAGAGGAAGCACCAGATGAAGACGATCCAAACAACATTCATATTACAGATATTGAGGGAGAAAGAGAGGTGGAAGGTCCATATCTAGAGTCAGAAGTATTTTTTTCACCAATCAAATTTAAGAAAGTCAACATTGGGACAACTGACAATCCTAAAATGGAAAGTATTGGAGACTATTGGGATGAAAAAATAGTAGAAATAATAACAGAGTTACTGCGCGAATCCAGTGACATGTTCCCAACGACCTTTACAGAGATGAAATTCATAGCAGGGGAGCTAGGTGAGATGAAGATACCCCTCAAACCTGATGTAAGACATGTCAGAAAAAGACCTTACAAACTGAATCCAGTATATAAGAAGAAAGTGAAAGTAGAAATTGACAGAATGTTGGAAGATGGTATTATAGAACTAGTAGAGGAATCTAAATGGATAAGTCCTATGGTAGTCCAAGAAAAGAAACAAGGGGGGATAAGGATTTGTGTAGATATGAGGAAACTTAATGATTCTTTCTTACATGACCCTTTCCCTACCCCTTTTACAGATGAAGTCTTAGAGAATGTGGGAGGCCAGTAAGCATATTCATTTATAGATGGATTCTCAGGTTACCATCAGATCAAAATAGCTCCATAGGACAGGTATAAGACTAATTTTTCTATAGAATGGGGATCCTACCAATATACATTCATGCCATTTGGAATGAAGAATGTGCCAACCATATTTTAAATAGTAGTCATAGATGCTTTTAAGGAATTCATACATCAATTTCTAGAAGTATATCTGGATGGATGGACTGTATATAGTCTGTTAAAGGACCATGTAGAAGTGTTAAGAATCATGTTGGAAAGATGGAGGAAATGTCAAATATCATTAAACATCAACAAATGCATTTTTGGGACACCTTTTGGAATATTGTTGGGACATATAGTGTGTAAACAAGGTTTACTAGTGGATCCTTCTAATATTGCAGTCATTGTAAATTTACCATCACCAAAATCAGTGCACTGGTTAAGAGCAACACTGTGACATACAATCTATTACATGAAATTTATAAAGGGGTATGTGTATATTATTTCACCAATGGAAAAAAATTTAATGAAGGACACCATATTTCAATGGAATGAGGACTGTCAACAAGGATTGGAAACCTTAAAATAAAATATGGTCACAACACCTATCCTAGTATTCCCTGATTGGGAAAAGACATTTCATGTGCATGTATATGCATCAGCCATAGCACTTGGAGAAATTTTGGCACACCCAGGAGCAGGGGACTTAGACCATCCTAAGGCCTTTGCAAGCATAAAATTGTTAGAATTAGAGCAGAAATACAACACCACAGAAAGAGAAGGCCTAGCCATGGTATATGCACTTCAGAAGTTCAGGCACTACCTATTGGGTAAACATTTTAAAATGTTCACAGACCATTCTTCCCTCAAATATCTAGTAAACAAGCCAGTGTTGGGGGGAGGATATGTATATGGTTGTTTTTATTCCAAGAGTTTTATTTCGAAGTGATAGTCAAACCAGGGACCTTGAATGCAGGACCTGATCACCTATCAAGGGTAACTAATGGAGAGGAACCTACTAACTTGGAATACAACTTCCCTAATGCACAATTATTTTCAATACAGGTAGTTGATGAATACTTTGTTGATATTATTGAATAATTAAGTACATGGATTGCACCACAACAGTTTAGCACTATGCAAAAGAAAAATATGGTAGTCAGAGTTGCTGACTATCAACTTATTGCAGAACAATTATACAAGATGGGTGCAGACAAAATTTTGAGAAGGTGTGTATTAGAACATGAAAGGCCCAGAATTTTGGCAGACGCTCATGAAGGTATAGCTGGAGGAAACTATGCAAGAAAATAAACCATGCAAAAGGTATTGCTCGTAGGATTATGGTGGCCAACAGTCCATAAATATGCCAAGGAATATTTCCAGATATGTGATGTTTGTCAGAGGGTTGGAAAACCCAACAGAAGGGATGAGATGCCTCTAATACCACAAGTGACTCTGCAGTTATTTGAAAAATGGGCAATAGACTTTGTTGGACCAATCAATCCACTAGAAAAAAAGGTCAGGATCTAGATATATCATTATTGTGACTGAATACTTAACAAGATGGGAAGAAGCAACACTAGTCAAAGAATGTAGCGTAGAGAAAGAAGCACACTTCTTGTTTGATAAAGTGATCACCAGATTTGGATGTCCAAGGATTTTGATGAGTGACCAAGGAACTCATTTTATCAATAATACCATCAGGGCTATGACTGAGGAGTTTGAGGTATATCACCAGAAGAGTACACCATACCATCCTCGGGAAAATGGAACAGTAGAATATTTCAATAATATCCTAAAAAATGCTTTGACTAAGATCTGCAATGTCAACAGAGATGATTGGGACTTGAAAATACCAGCAGTGTTGTGGGCATATAGGACCACATGTAAGAAGTTGACAGGACATACACCATTTAGATTGGTGTATGGGAAGGAAGCAGTGGTGCCATTAGAATTTTTGGTACCCAGTCTAGGTGTAGCAGCAATTACCAACATGACAGAAAGAGGCACAATACATGAGAGGTTAAGCCAACTAATGGAAATGGAAGAGGACAGGATTCTGGCAGGATTTCACCAGGAAGTACAGAAAGCAAGAGACAAATATTGACATGAAAAACATACTAAAAACAAGTGTTTTAAGGAGGGATACCTAGTTTTTCTCTATGATAGTAAATTTTTCCAACATCATGGTAAGTTTAGAATGCATTGGCTAGGGCCATATGAAGTAAATATTGTCATAGATGGGGGATCTGTGCAGCTAAAATATTTGGGAGGAACAAAATTGAAAGGAATAATCAATGGTAGTCGATTGAAACTATATAGGGACAATCGACCTACTAACCCTTAAAAGTTACAGGGCAATGAGAAAGGCATGTATATAGTGTACGATAGTGAAGATTAGGATAGAAAAATGATAAAAAGAAACAAAAAGGAGAAAAAAAGAAAAAAAAAATACAAAAATAAAAAAGGTTGAAAAACACAAAAAGACGTAGAAGTTCACTGAACCATAACAAAGTGCGAAAAAAGTCGCCCATAGTAATTACCAAGACAAATATCCGAAGATAGCATACAGGAAAAATGACACTCAGCGCAAATGCATGCAAAAAGTGAAAAAAAAATACCATTGGGTCTATAAAAGGCGGAAATGACGTGTTTATTCAACAATTAGCAATTTTTTAGCACAAAGTGAGAAAAAAGGAGCGTTCACTAGCTAGAATTTTACGAAGAAGCAAGTAGGTGTGTGAATTTGAGAGAAGATGACCCAACCAAAGTTTGACACGCTAGGCCGGTACGTCCGGGTTACTCGGCAAGGAAAAAGGTGTAAGGAAAGAATGACACACAACAAAAACATGGTCAAACTGGAATATGTCACCACTTCGGATGCAAAATCATTCATCCCAACACAGGTTGAAGAAGAAACATCGACAGTGCAGCCATTAGAAATAGGGTAGAGCTCCAAGGCCCAGAATGGTATTCTAAACCCTAACCATGAGACGCCTGTGAAGCCTAATGAAAAAATGGGACCGCGACCGACCCACGAAGGCGAGGAAGTGTTGGTTAAGGATATCACCAACCAAACGAAGTCCAAAAGGGAAGAAGAAGACACAAACGCCGTAGAGGTAGGCCCTTTTGTTGTGGGATAGAAAATAAAGGTGCAGGACACCACAGATATTACACTCACCTATCTCCCAGACGAAGTGATCATTATGGATGATAGGCTAGGAAAGGTACCCAAACTCAGATACTCCAAACATGATGTGCATGTCACGACCAAATTCCTAGATTTGGCCGAAGAGTCATATTTATCAAACTCAGGGAAAAATGGAACCCTGGGTAAATCCATAATGGATCTCGTGCAATGTATAACGAGGATGTAGAAATTGATAATCATGAACCTATTAGATATACTGCATTTCGAGCATGAAAAAGCGTGGGGCTCTGCGTGAAACAACTAGTCTCCCACATACACGAAGGCATCTTGTGGATGGATAGGCCAGTACATATAGATGTGGCACTAATTTCCAATATCATAGGACTTCCTACATTCAATGCATAGCCAGAGGAATACTTTGATAACAAGGTGCACGAGAAGGAAATCGTAGAATTGGTGAAAGCACAGTTTGGCACTAGTCGGGGTAATAAGGGCATTGTAATAAAGGATATCAACGACAATGCGACAAGGTTCACCAAAAAGCTTATGGATTGCAAGATGCTAAGGAAATTCCAAAAATAAGAAGCACCAGCAGGATTTATTGCAGTAGTCGTGTAGTGCGCGAAAGGAGTAATGTTCAGTTGGGCACCATACCTACTGAACCAGTTTTTGGTAGACTGTCGAGATGCATAGGATAATGGAATTGAGTTCCATTACTCCTGTCTGATCATTCTTATAGCACTAGCAGGAGCCAAAATTATCAGGGTTCCTATATAGGAAGGGGAAATGTTATCCGACCAGATACGAGTCCCTCTGGTAGGCCAAGGATAACAAAACCTAGCAATAAAATAACATTGTTTTTGCAATGCTGCTGGAGGAGATACACCAATGCACAACTAATGTATGGCACATACCGATGGAGGTAGTCTAGGAGACAGAAGGGATAGCCAATTTCAAGGCATCTAGGCACCACATGTGGATCTAGGACGCAAAGGATCCAAATAAGGTATGGCTAGAAATACAATATTGCGTCACCAAGGAAGAAGTGAACTGGATAGTCAAAGATTGGCCTGCACAGTGGCAACTTCTAGTAACAAAACCAGCCATAAGGATAGTGTTTGCAAATGTTTAATAGGTAGTGCATGCTTGTCATTGATGGCAAGTACAACAATGAAGATGGCATGAGTGCAGGAAGAATGTAACAGATGGGCACCAGAAGTATTTTAGGAAGATGCTGCAGAGCAAGCCCAATAAGTTCAGAAGAGATAGTGCAGAGGATTGTTGGCAGGTTATTATCAGGCAAAGTAAGATTGTCATTGATGGCAAGATCAGAGTATGCAGCAAAGGAAAAACAAGGACAAAGTACGCTCTGGAGGAGAAGTGCCAGTGATCATTGGATCTCATCCTGAATTCCTAATGGCCGTCAGATCTGAATGAAGACAAAAGGAGTGCGTAGATCTGGAGGATAGATCTTAGGTGTTAGATTTGAGCGTAGGGTCCGACCACCATTGGATCGAGGAAAACCTGTACGATCTTTAAAAGTGCAAGGAGTAGACGGCTCACAAATCCAGAAAGCAGGAGGACCGTCCATCTCAGGGGGTTATCTCGACCGTTGATCCGACTCCCTGTCGGAGTTTCGGGGATCGAGAGTTGGAGATGTCAAAGAATATTGACATCAAGAATCTTGAAATCGCGATGTGTGAAATCTCGACTGAATCTGAACCATCAGATCAAGATGTGATCTAGATCGTTAACCCAAATCATGTCAGTAGACCACGTCATCTAGGAACACGTGGCACAACCAGGTAATGAAAAGTGTCAGACCAATTCAACACTTCAGGAACATGTAAGTCACGAATTAGAGTGACACGTGGCAGTGTTCAACACGTGTCAATCCACATGTGACGTCAGCAGGTTTACTCCACTTCAGAGTTTCGAAAATCGGGAGATGGAGATGACAAGAAATCCTACCACAGGAGTCACAAAATCGCGAAAGAACCTTATGCATAAGGCTGTGGTCACAGCCCTCAGTCACATCAGTGAGAGATGGACGAATGTCAGAGGACAAGGAGGAGCTAAAGGGAATGAGCCTTGGTGCACGGTCAGGTAGGGAGGAGAACGATACAAAAGGTGACATGATAGGAATGGGGCCCTTCCTTGATACCCCACCATTCCGGACCCCACCCCTTTAATTAAAGGTAGAATGGTAAAGGGGGTCCAGAATCACTTGAGAAACGTAGATCTAGGTGCTTTAATCCTGACTGCTCGAGAAATTCATGCCCAATTCCGGACCCCCCCCTTCCACTTAAAGATAGAATGGCAGGGGGGCTCCAGAATCAAATCCTGACCGTAGATCTGGGAGCATAGATTCTCGCCG
>JASDQU010683810.1:0-16669 GCA_032191745.1 Picea mariana | reverse complement strand
AGTTGGTGCTTCCTTCTAGTGGGTGCTAGAGAAACCAGAGAGTTTGTGCTCTTAGCAAGTTGCAGCTTGCAAAACAGAGGTTGTAGCCTCATTATGAGTTGGTTCTCATATGTATGATAATGTAAAGAATGTAACTATTACTTATTATATAAAGAAAAAGATTTTTTTACCCTTTATGGGTTTCCTCAGGAAATATTTGTCTATATGTATCACATGTGTGTGACTGATGTTGAATGTGCCTTTGTTTATCTCTCTGCATTATTTTGATCATCATTGAGTGCCTTGTAAATATTTTTAAAAGAAGCATTATCGTTTAAGCACGGTAACAACTGATTCACCCCCCCTCTCAGTTGTCCAACAAACAGTCACGGTGCAATCCTCTAGGCCTAAGGACAAGGATGAAGTGGGTTCTTCAATGAGAACAAACGTCTGGATCAATAATACTAGAACGGATACAGTGTGAAATCAGCCAACCAGAAGCAGTGCAGTACCAAAACGACTAAGGAGAACAACAACATCAATAAGGATAGGAAGCCAATCACAAACAGGAAAGGGGGATACTTCACAAGTTGGGGCAGAGGAGGTCCAGGGTACAACAAGTGGGGTGCATCCCTCACAGATACTAAGGAAGCCATCACAGGAAAAAGAGGCACGCAAGAAGAGAAAGTACATCATGAAAGACCTTGTTATAACCCTAATAGAGGATGATGCAGAGCTAGTTGCGGACAAGATCCAAGATAAGGGGGAAGAAGTTGTTTATATTTTAGAGGCACAATGAGAAGAGATCATGGCCAAGCTAATAGAGGTCCACGAAAATATACAACAACTATGGAGCCAAGTAGGACCATAGGACACAACACAGAAATAGGACAAGACATAGCGACCCCCTGTGCAGAAAGGAGAGGAGACAGTGCAGTTGGTAGTCCAAGATAGGGAGACATTTATAATCATGCTCCAAATGATCATATTGTATCAAGATAATTCGCAAAAACCATTGGGGTCATGGAGAATTTGGAGGTTGTCATGGCACAAATACCCACCAAGGAACTATACGGACTCCAGGCCAACGTAATGCAAGAAGTGCAATCCAGGGCCCTCGTGAATGAAACCAACTTGTAGGTGGGTAGAGGGGTCCTTGAAATGCTAAAAATCACATGCGACCAACTGAACTCAAAGAAAGAGGAGGAGAAATAATGCACGGATAAATTAGAACATTGATTAACAATTATTTATGATTGCATCACAGACAATGTGCAATTACCTCAGAGGAGTGTAGAGGAGAAGATCATCATGATCTCACAAAAAATTGATAGATATAAGTAGGAATTCAAGGAGCTCATAGAAAGGCTCAATCCTATGACTCCTCCCAAGGTTTGAGAACAAAGAGAACAACAATCTACACTCCATATCGTTGAGATGGAGAAATAAGCAAGGGAAGTAGCAGACTTGTTTGATAGAACAATGCAGGTATGGACTATCCTAGAAGAAGATGAAAAGGTCCAATAGTGGGACCAATAAGAGGAAATAATCAACATTTCCATACAAGAGATAAAGAAATGGAAGAAAAAAATGAGCATGGTCCAATGCCTTTGATTTCTAGAAAAGACCATGTAAAAATTGCTCTACATGCAAAAACATGAATTGTGTAATTCTGCTTCTCTACCCATACACATTTTCATGGAATTTCCTCTCTTTCTCTTTCTTGCTTGACTTACACTCTTCCCCAAGATGATTATACCCAACCCCCATGCTCTTAATAACTATGGGACGTGACTTCTCACACCCACACTCTTACATGAATTCAATGATTGGGTTTGAAAACACTCAATTAGAAAAGTAGAGGTTCATAGTAAGGATAATTTAGAGTGAAATGGTTTTGGTTTAATAAACATGGGACTCTCCCACTTGGAACCCTTCACTCTGTTGTGGAATCTAAGCCCCCAAATATCTATCTGTGTCCATTTGCAGCTGGCAATACATTTTATTTATTATATTCAATTTACATCATTTACATATTACATCACTTGGCCCTCGACCATACATTACATTTAAAATATACATTGTCAGCTTGGGGTTTTAAAATGGGGATGTTACAAAATGATTAGTGGGAAATCATTTTTCGTCCTTGTGATTCCCTTCCCCTTAAACAAATTATTATCTCGGCCACAACTACTGCCTTCATGAATGGGTATGTATCCTACCATCAATAGGTTTTCCTATGGCCACCAAATTACACTGAGATTTTTCTTAATATCAATGAAATACATTGAATACAAACACAAAAACACAAAATTATTCAAATAATATGATAGATGCAAAGTCATGACCAATATTACTTGTACATCATCTAATGTTGAATACATTTACCCATTTGGCATCGAAAATCATAAATGGCATAGAATATATCAACATTGCAAGATTAATTTCTACATTAATTTGTCAAGTTAAATTGCATGTAATCCCACTTTCTAATTCTCTTAATGTTTTTATTCCTTCTCAAGGAGAAGAATATTTTATAAATCTATCCATAATACGTTTCCCATACGTGATCACGATATATAATTCCACTTGAAACTACCATATTGGACATGTCAAAATCTCTTCCTAAAGTACTAGCCACTTTTTTGTTTACTACTACAAAGTAACTTTATACATATATGTAGCTACGTAAGATCAAATAAGCAAGTAATTTGAATTTGGATTTGACCTGGTATTACCAGTGAATCTAGATATGTTACTCACACCCTCTTGCATTCTATTATGTCTTTGAGTGTGGAATCCACATTGTCATATGTTCAACAACCTTTTCTTATCAGAACAATCACTTCTTATTTGCTTTTATACATTCTCTTTGGATCATTATATTGAAATAATAGCATTATGCAACCATAATAGATATCAACATGACTCAATATGATAGGAAAATATTTAGTAAAAAATATTTTATTATATGTAAAAAGATTTATAAAACATATCTCTAATAATGAGAGCTATCAATCATAGTACGTAGCAAACCAGGGATCTGTTTACCTTGGTATAATCCCCATATTAAGACTATGAATTTGACATAGATATCAAATAAAAATCTTAGATTTACCTCCTAATGTGATATCCCAGATAAAATTTCTTATATTCCAAAGGAATTTCAACATATTCAAAAACTAAAACCTTTATATTACTCGTATCTTACATGTGACATTGATTCCTTGTTATATATTCACTGAATGATATATTAAACACCCACCCATATGAGTTATTGACTATGTTCCTAACTAAGTGATTCAAAATGACCCCTAGTACAACTTGATATAAATTCTACATATCCTTTTTCCCCATAATGTTTGTGAGATAAAATGATTCATTGTATTTATGTCATGAAATTTTATTGATTATCTTGGCACCCAAATTTTGGGTTTAAATGAAGTTGTGCACACACATTTCAACTTTTTCTCAAGTATTGCGTGATGAATGATCAAAAGTGCATGCATGACCATGTTTTTTCAGTTGCATGCCAAGCATAAATTATACCCAGTGCACATTCATCTGATTTTTATCAGTGGCACTGGAAATCAAGAATATACCTATCGAAATCAAGAAAGGAATCATCACTACTAGAAGCACAAGGGATCATGGGATAGCCAGAGGATGAGTTGGCCAAGTGGTTAAGATCACCTCAATGCAGAAATTCTATGTGGAACACTGGCAGGTGCAAGAAGCATGTGAGTCGGTCATCACTAGAGTGAGTGGATCATAGAAGGATAAAGTAGAGCTCCCAAACACATAAAACTATAAAAGGCAGCAACTACAACATAAATGGGGTTACACCCTCATTTGGTTAACATATAGAATCATTCTTGTCAAGTTTACTCGGAGATTTTTTTAATATTGTATTAATTTTACATACACATTTGAGTCTATCATAAGTCTATAGGAGGATGAGGTTGTGCATTGCGCACTATATTGTATTAAGGTGAAGCTACATTAAGAATACCTGAAACTTAGTTGTTGTTGAATATGGTTTCCTTGATGTATATTGTATATGTGTGTTGAAAAGAATGAAAGGAATGAGAATATTATTGATGTTATGATCTATTTGGGTTCTATCATGTGTTTTTGGGTTATTTTTGTGTATTGTGTTACTTCTTAGTCTTTATGAATTATCAAATATAAAGTGCACATATATTAATCAAGATGGATAGTTGTATGTTTAAATCCTTCATTCCTGTCACAAGACCTTATGGTCTCTGTGATATCCTATACATCTCGAGTGTGACCTTCCTTGGCCCTGGTCAAGGATTGATATGTTGATGATTTTCGGTTGTTGTTGGTCAACGTTGGACCAACCCTAGGTATAAAACCCCTAGCATGAGGAAGTACGTGTGCAAGCATGAAACGAGACAACAATTGGTTTCGTTCTTAGGACCTGAAAGTGTTCTATGAAAAGATGAAGGCAAGAAATGAGGTAGAATCCATTTAAGGAGGAAATTCAAGATTGGGTAGCTATAAAATAATAGGATTTTTTCATGCAAGAAACCCAAGGATTGATGTTGAATGCAAAGCAATGGAAATATAGGTATATCTACTCTAATATGCAAGCATTGTTCTTTGTTGAATTTCCATGTCTATTACATGAATGGTTGAAAAGGAAAGTTTCTATCAATTGGGATGTGTTGTCATTGAAGCCAATAGTTTGGGATCAAGCCACACTTGATACCTTAAAGGGGTTAGATAATAAGTGGACTCGGGTTATTTATTTTTGGTTCTATCAAGTGAAGGAAGGCTACATTATTGAGTTTGTTGTATAATATAACGACTCTTTCAGTAAGGCTAAAATAAATCTTGAAGAAGGTCCAAGGAAGAGGTTGGTAGAAGAGATACAGAATATGGATCCATTAAGGAGGATCCATGAAGTTGTTGAGATGAGGTGAGGACTAGAATGGACCCAAAAGAGTAGAGGGGAGAAAGAGTTGAGAGATAAGTAAGAAGATATGAGATAAGAAGGAAACTTCAGTATAGGAGTAAAGGAGAGTTATCCAAGGGTGCACGATGAGGTGCTGTGTCTAGGATGAAGAGAAAAACGAAACCAGGTAGTAGTGTGAGAGAAGATGTTGTGCCAGATTGGACCAAAGACGAGGAAAGGCCTGCTAATAGGCTTGGAGTCGAAAATACTAGTTGTGAAAATAGTGATAGTGAGGGCCTAGGTGACGAATCCCATGCCATTTTGTTGTTGTGGAATCCTACAACCTTAAAAGAGAAGAGAGAACACAATTGTGGTCATGGGAATAAATTTTTGGTGTGCTGATAGGATTAGTAGAGAATGCATAGAATCATAGTGTGTAGTTAGATGAGGAGTATGAATTACCACTCGGTGATGCACTTACAAGAAGAGAATTTGTCGTGCAGTGAAGTGAGGCGTTGGTCAAAAGATAAATTGGAACTTAGCATAGTGTCAGTGAACTGATAGGAAGGGAAATTAGCATGCATGGTGGCAATGCGAAAATAAAAGATGAAGATGGTGCATGTAGTGGAAGTTTGGATAGGAGAAGAAAATAATGCGCATAGTGGTAGTGTATAGATATGAGTAGAAGATGGGGTGAAATGTGTTGATGCACCAAAAGAAGAAGAATATGGACACTCCCCTAGTGGTGGAGTATATGTATGGAAGATTGTAGATGGTATTGCATGGCTGCAAGTAGAAAACCCTTTGGGTCCCCTCACAATATATTTAAGTAAAAGATGGACTAACCCCCCCTTTGTACCACCCCCATTGCACATTTTAAATACATAAGAGAGAACAATGGATAGTGAAGTGGTTCGAGTAGGAAAGAGAGAAGAAGAAGAAGGATAAGAGTCAAGTGAAAAAGAAGGAGAATTCATCGTTACTTCACCTAGAGAAACATTGATGTTGAGGAATCAACCATATTGGACATGTCAAAACCTCTTCTTAAATTACTAGCCATTTTTGTGTTTACTACTACAAAGTAACTTTATAGATATATGCAACTAGACAAGATCAAATGAGAAAGTAATTTGAATTTGGATTTGACCTGGTATTACCAGTGACTCTAGATATGTTACTCACACCCTCTTGCATTCTATTATTTCCTTGAGTGTGGAATCCACATTGTCATTTGTTCAACAACCATTTCTTATCAGAACAATCACTTCTTAGTTGCTTTTATATGTTCTCTTTGGCTCATTTTATTGAAATAATAACATTATGCAACCATAATAAATCTCAAAATGACTCAATATGATAGGAAAATATCTGGAATATTTTTTTTATTATTATATGTAAAAAGATTTATAAAACTCTGTGAGTGTTGAAGACTCTGTGATCCAGTGCAAGTAGTGCACATCTGAGTTATATGTTGAATTCGGGAAAGAACGTTCCAGGAGGGCACATCAGAAGAATTAAAATATCAAGAGAGGATCCTTAAGGCTACCAAATACCTTAGAGGAAAAGTTGTGTAGAGAAATCATAGAGAAATAGAGTCACTAAGAACTCTGTAGAGATTTGTTAGGTGGGCATCAAGCGAGTGCAAGGAGTGCACAGAAGAAATCTACTTCAAGTTCAGAGAGAAGAGAAGTATCAGAGGAGAAGACTCTTACAGAGTTGATGAATACTCTAGAGGAAGACCTGTGCAAGGAGTGCACCAGGCCAACACTCGAACGAAGTGTTGAAAGACAGCCAGTTGAAGGCCAGTCAAAGTGCAAGGAATACGTATGAAGAAGTCTTTTTTGACTTAAATCTCAGAAGAGATAGTGGAAGATTTTCATATACAGAGTGTGTATATTGAGTGCAAGGAGTGCGTGTAGAAGAAAAAATTTGTTAAAGTTTGAAATCTCATAAGGTCGAGCATTGAGTTGTCAGGAGGGCATCAGAAGGTCTTTTGGAAGACACAGAAGGACGAAGATCCTTAACGACTGAGTAAGTGAAAGCTCAGGGAGAAGTCACAATTCATTTACAAAATCTCAGGAGGGAGAACACCATTAAGTCTTTTGAAATAGTTGAAATCTTTCAATTCACGAAAGAATTTGAACTCAAAAAAACTGTTGTTGAGTTATTCGTCGAAGGGTTATCAAGAACTTGAACAGGCGGTGGAGAATCTTGGAGGGAGAAGTGTCGATATCTGTGGGTCGTTGGATCAAGGAAACTTGCAAGGAGGATAATGCGACAGTCCTTTAACACTCAAAAGCTTAGAAGGAATAGTGACCATCGATCTAAGGGAATATCAAACCATTGATTTACTTCATTGGAAGTTGGGAGAATGGAGAAAATTGCTTCTGAAAACCCCGAAACGTGAAGTGCCGAAAGGATCTGGACCATTAAATTTTAGAGGATTGTGGATCATTAGATACGACATTGGGTTATCATTTCGTTGACTTCCAAATTGAAAAATTCAAAGGGAAAGAGTTGTGAGAATTCGTGAAATGCGAACTCGTGACTTGATCTGGGTTGTCAGATCGAGGAAGGATCGAGAACCGTCGATTTGACACATGGAAATCAGGATTTCGAGGATTAGAGGATCCAAGGTATATCAATCTTATAATTTTTGACACGCGAAGTCTCGAAATCGTGAAAGGATATAAGTCATCGGATATTGAAGTGTTAGGAGTCGTCGATTGACGCAGGTGAAATTTTGGGAGTTCAGGGATCGGAAGAAAAGAGGAGAAGAGTTTGTTGATCTCATGAAGCATGAAACCCCGAAATGCTTGAAGGATAAGCCCCAGGTCATAGAGGAGGGTCACATTAGTGGAATCTAAGGGAGGAGCTAGCATGCGCTAGGCTCTTATTTTAGATTTCATGAATAGAGAGAGTCAAGGGAGACTCATATCGAAATACCCAATACGCGAAATCCTGAAACGCCTTTTGGGACAAGCATGTGGTCATAGCCAGTGGGCATATGGAGGAGGCTTGCACCTAATGTTTGTTTGTGTGGGCTGAAGCACAGAAGGACCTGTGGTTACCATATGAATATTTCCAGTAGGGAATCAAAGACTGTGGAAATTTAGTCTTGAGAAGATCCTAAGACTGGTAGGTCGCGCAACCCTTGGAAGAAGGGGGGGTTTACATCAAGTGGTATTAGAGATGAAATTTTTGTATGTAAATTTCAGGCGAAAGAGAAAGAGGAGAAAGACAAAATAATTTTGTTTGTAGATGGAAAACAAAGGTGAGATAAATGAAGGAGATAGAGTACATATGTTCATATGATGTTCTATGTAGGATTTCTTTCAAGGTCTACGGTAAATGGTAGACAACCAGATGAGTTGAAAAACAGAGGGTGAAGATGGCTACTGGAGGCCATAGGGGTGGTCAAGACAAGGACCACCAACATAAAACTAAATTTGAGATAGATAAATAACTCATACAAATAAGAGAAAGGATGGAGAGGCTAGAATTGAAGATGCAATAGGGTGCAAAGGTACACTGGACATATGAATGGAATTTGAAGAGGAAAGAAGAATGGCCTATCTAGAATTTGATGGCTAGAAGGCAACAACAAATGTTGAGAAAGTGGTTGAGGCATGTTGAAAACCTCAGTAATACAAGAAGGAAATTGATTCACATTTTTGAACCAGAAGTTGGAAAAAGCCTCAACGATGATGAAGAGGAGAGATTAGATAAGGATCTCATAAACTGCCAGGTGGACATTGATGGACTTTCAGATTGCCAGGTGGGTAATGAAATGAGATCAGTTGGAGATCTCATAGAATGCTAGGAGAGAGGAAGAGAAATTTCAGATTGCCAAGTGGGAAATGAGATGGGATCATTGGAGGATCTCATAGACTGCCAGGAGAGCAGGGTAGAAATCCCAGATTGTCAGATGGACAAGGGAGAGGAGATGAGATTGTATGACAATATCCTAAAATTAGAGTTGAGTTCAGGTAAACAATGAGTGTTGATAGAAGAAGATCAGAAATGCATTCTGATCATTGGGGGAATTGAGATATTCCTACAACATAGCCCAGTTGAGGTCAGAGCATGTGTTGTAGATGCAACAACAGCAGAAGGACAACCAGTAGAGATTGTCAAGGAGGATAAGGAGCAGGTATTGATGTCTACCCTAGAAGAGAAGGAAGAGCATGCAATTAAGATGCTCACTCCATGGGAGAAGGATTTAGAGATGTTAGAGGATTGGTTGAACAATCCAAAACTAGAAGATGGCTACCAGCAGACAGTCATGCAGATTGTGGGAGAAGAGTATTCGACATAATTTCTCAGAAATTTCAGCCAGGAAGCTGAACAGATGATGACTGCAGCACTGATGCATACAGCCGAAGAGGGAGAAAAATTCTAGCCAGAGGAACAACTGATAGAAGATGGATATAGGCCAATAAAAGAGGATCTGAAGGAAATCCATATGTCGAAGGAAGAACATGGGCAACAATTCAGTAAGGAAACTGCAGAACTGAAATCTACAGTAGAATGGAAATTTAGTATTATAGGAGAAGAAGATAGCATGAGAGGTCAATATAATTTTTCCTTTCATCAGCAGAAGGAGAAGATGCAGAAAAATAATTTGTATGAAGGAAGGAGTAAGCCAACAGAGCAGATGGATAGGGTGATTGAACAAATCAGGAGGCTGATGTTGAGTTCATCACAAGAAGTGGTTAGCAAGGAGAATCTAGACAAAGAAAAGAAGAAGAAGAAGGAGAAGTAGCAACAACACCAAAGTAGAGGAGCAGGTAGACATCTCCAAGAAAATGTTTGGGATCCAGGTGGCTTTCAACATAACTTGAGAGCTCCTGAGCAAGAGCTCATGAATTTTTCATAGCAGTGGAGTATGATGCAGGAGCATCTTTCCACCTAGACTGATGCACCAACCCTCAGCACACATCTGAAGATAAGGAGAGGCACCGACCCTCTCGTTTCCAGAATTTGAAATATAAATTTATGTAAATTTATGTGTAAGGTTGATAAAATCCAAAGCCATGCCTTTAGACAGGTGTGGATAGATTTATCAAAGTAATTGACTGTAAGAGGGTTTAGATCTGTGTCAGGTATGGATCTATGTTCAATGTAATGAGTCATAGGACAAGGTGTCTTAACTCAGACAATGATAGCATTTAGGCGGTGGAGAGGATAAGCTCGAGGATCCCTCTTGTAGAAATAAAGAAGAGACTAGAGAAAGGAGTTATTTAGTCAGACCAAGGAGTGTTAGAATAGCAATAGAGTAGCAAAAGGAAAAAGAAGAGAGAACTATAACTTTGTGATAGTCCATTTTTGTACACAGTTGTTAACAGACATTGATCTTAATACAAAGAAAAGCAGTTTTTCCTACATGTGATGTCTATTTATGTTATATGTGATATTTGAATGATATATGTGTATGTTCATATATGTTGTAGATTTATATGTTAATTCTCATCTGTAGGATTGAGATAGACTTCTGAATCTTTGAGATTTGTTGAGTTATCTCTGGGTTCTTTGTGACCAAATGCAAGGTGTTGCATGAAAGAGTGTTGAAGACTCTGTGAGCCAGTGAAAATAGTGCACATCTGAGTTCTGTATTGAATTCAGGAAAGAACGTTAAAGGAGGGAACATCGGAAGAATTACAAACTCAAGAGAGGAGCCTCAAGGCTACCAAATACCTTAGAGGGAAATTTGTGTAGAGAAATCACAAAGAAAAAAAGTCACTGAGAATTTTGTAGAGCTTTGTCAGGTGGGAATCAAGTGAGTGCAAGGAGTTCACAAAAGAAATTTTCTTTGAGTTCAGAGAGAAGAGAAGTGTTAGAGGAGAAGACACTTACAGAGTGCACTAGGTCAACACTTGGAAGAAATGTTGAAAGAAAGCCAGTTGAAGGCTAGTCAAAGCGCAAGGAGTGCATATGAAGAAGTATTTTTCAACTTAAATGTCAAGAGAGATAGAGGGAGATTTTCATATGCAGAGTGTGCATATTGAGCGCAGGGAGTGCGTGTAGAAGCAAACTTGTGTTAAAGTTTTAAATCTCAGAAGGTCAAGCGTTGATTTGGTCAGGAGGGCATCAAAAGGTCTTTTGGAAGATGCAAAAGGAAGGAGATCCTTAACGACTGAGTAAGTGAAAGCTCAGGGAGAAGTCACAATTCATTTACAAAATCTCAGGAGGGAGAACACTGTTAATGATTTCAAAACAATTGAAATATTTCAATTCAGGAAAGAATTTGAACTCAGAAATATTGTTGTTGAGTTATTTGTCAAAGGGTTATCAAGAACCTGAACAGACAGTGAAGAATCTTGGAGGGAGAGGTGTCGATATCCATGGGTCATTGGATCAAGAAAAATTACAAGGATAATAAGGCGAAAGTCCTTTAACACTCGAAATATCAGAAGGAATAGCGATCGTCGATCTAAGGGAAGATCGAACCGTTGATTTACTTCATTGGAAGTTGGGAGAATGAAGAAAATTGCTTTCGAAAACCCTGAAATGCGAAGTGCCGAAAGGATCTGGACCGTTAGATTTTAGAGGATTGTGGACCATTAGATACGATGTTGGGTTTGAATTTTGTTGACTTCCAAATAGAAAAATTCAAAGGGAAAGAGTTGTGAGAAATCGTGAAACGCGAACTCGTGACTTGATCTGGGTCGTCGGATCGAGGAAGGATCGAGAACCATCGATCTGACATGTGGAAATCAGGATTTTGGGGATCGGAGGATCCAAGTTATATCAACCTTCGACTTCATGACATGCGAAGTCCCGAAATCACAAAAGGATCTAAGCCGTCGGATCTTGAAGTGTTAGGAGCTGTTGATTGATGTGGGTGAAATTTATGGAGTTCAAGGATCGAGACAAAAGAGGAGAAGAGTTTGTCGATCTCGCAAAGCGCAAAACCTCGAAACGCTTGAAGGATAAGCCCCAGGTCATAAAAAAGGGTCACATTTGTGGAATATAAGGGAGGATATAGCATGCTATAGGCTCTTATTTTGTATTTTGAGGATAGAGAGAGTCAAGGGAGACTCATACTAAAATACCTGATATGCGAAATCCTGAAATGGCTTTTGGGACAAACACATGGTCATATCCAGTGGGCATATGGAGCAAGCTTGTGCCTAATGTTTTTTTGCGTGGGTTGAAGCAAAGAATGACCCGTGGTTATCGTATGAATATCTCCAGCAGGGAATCGAAGACTGTGGCAATTTAGTCTTGAGAAGATCCTAAGACCGGGAGGTCGCGAAGCCCTTGGAAGAAGGGGGGGTTTGCATCAACTTGTATCTTACATGTGACATTAATTCCTTATCATATATTCACTGAATGATATATTGAACACCCACCCATATGAATTATTGACTATGTTCCTAACTAAGTGATTCAAAATGACACCCAGTACAACTTGATATAAATTCTACATATCCTTTTTCCCCATAATGTTTGTGAGATAAAATAATTCATTGTATTTATGTCGTAAAATTTTATTGATTATCTTCGCACCCAAATTTTGGGTTTAAATAAAGTTTTGCATGCACATTTCAACTTTTGCTCAAGTTTTTCACGATGAATGATCAAAAGTGCACGCATGACCATGTTTTTTCAGTTGCATGCCAAGCATAAATTATACCTAGTGCACATCCATCTGAGTTTTATCAGTGGCACTAGAAATCAAGAATATACCTATTGAAATCAAGAAAGGAATCATCACTACTAGCAGCACAAGGGATCGTGGGATAGCCAGAGGATGAGTTGGCTAGGTGGTTAAGATCACCTCAATGAAGAAATACTACGTGGAACGCTGGCAGGTGCAATAAGCATCAGAGTCGGTCATGATTAGAGTGAGTAGAGTAGAGAAGGATGAAACAAAGCTCCCAAACACATAAAACTATAAAAGGCAGAAACTACAACATAAATGGGGTTACACCCTATTTTGGTTAACATATAGAATCATTCTTGTTGAGTTTACTCTGAGGTTTTTTTAATATTGTATTAATTTTACATATACATTTGAGTCTATCATAAGTCTATAGGAGGATGAGGTTGTGCATTGCGCACTATATTGTATTTATGTGAAGCTACATTAATAATACCTGAAACACGATTATTGTTGAATATGGTTTCCTTGATGTATACTGTATATGTGTGTTGAATGGAATGAAAGGAATGAAAATATTGTTGATGTTCTGATCTATTTGGGTTCTATCATGTGTTTTTGGGTTATTTTTGTGTATTGTGTTACTTCTTAGTATTTATGAATTATCAAATATAAAGTGCACATATATTAATCAAGATGGATAGTTGTATGTTTAAATCCTTCATTCCTATCACAAGACCTTATGGTCTCTATGATATCCTATGCATATTGAGTGAGACCTTCCTTGGCCCTAGTCAAGGATTGATATGTCGATGATTTTCAGTTGTTGTTTGTCAACTTTAGACCAACCCTAGGTATAAAACCCCCAGCATGAAGAAGGATGTGCTTAAGCATGAAACAAGACAACAATTGGTTTCGTTCCTAGGACCTGAAAGTGTTGTATGTAAAGATGAAGGCAAAAAATGAGGCAGAATCCATTTAAGGAGGAAATTCAAGATTGGGTAGCTATAAAATAATAGGATTTTTTCATGCAAGAAACCGAAGGATTGATGTTGAATGAAAAGCAATGGAAATATAGGTATATCTACTCTAATATTCAATCATGTTTCTTTGTTTAATTTCCATGTATATTACATGAATGGTTGAAAAGGCAAGTTCCTATCAATTGGGATGTGTTGTCGTTGAAGCCAATATTTTTGGATCAAGCCACACTTGATACCTTGAAGGGGTTAGATAATAAGTACACTTGGGTTATTGATTTTTGGTTCTATCGAGTGAAGGAAGGCTACATTATTGATTTTGTTGTATAATATAATGACTCTTTCAGCAAGGCTAAAAGAAATCTTGAATAAGGTCTAAGGAAGAGGTTGGTAGAAGAGATCCAGAATATGGATCCATTAAGGAGGATTCAAGAATTTCTTGAGATGAGGTGATGACTGGAATGGACCAAAAAGAGTAGAGGGGAGAAATATTTGAGAGATATGTAAGAAGAGATGAGATAAGAAGTAAAGTTGAGTAGAGAATTAAAGGAGAGTTATCCAAGGGTGCGCGACAAGGTGTCGTGTCTAGGATGAAGAGAAAAACCAAACCAAATAGTAGTGTGAGAGAAGATGTTGTGCCAGATTGGACCAAAGATGAGGAAAGGCCTGCTAATAGGCTTGGCGTCAAAGATACTAGTTGTGAAAATAGTGATAGTGATGGCCTAGGTGATGAATCCCATACCATTTTGTTCTTGCAGAATCCCACAACCTTAAAATATAAGAGAGAACATAGTTGTGGTGATGGGAATAAATTTGTGGTTTGCTGATAGGATCAGTAGAGAATGCATAGAGTCATAGTGTGTAGTTAGACGAGGAATATGAAGCACCACATGATGATGGACTTACAATAAGATAATTTGTCATGCGGTGAGGCGAGGCGTTGGTCAAAAGATAAATTTTCACTTAGCGTAGTTTCAGTGAACTGATAGGAAGGGAAATTAGCATGCATGGTGGCAATGTGAACATAAAAGAGGAATATGGTGCGCATAGTGGAAGTTTGGATAGGAGAAGAAAATAATGTGCATAGTGGTAGTGCGCATATAGGAGTAGACCATGGGGTGAAATGTGTTGATGCGCCAAAAGAAGAAGAAAATGGAGGCATCCCTAGTGGTGGGGGATATGTATAGACGATTTTAGATGGTATTGCGTGGCTGCAATTAGAAAATCCTTTGGGTCCCCTTACAGTAATTTTAAGAAAAAGATGGACTTACCCCTTCTTTGTACCACCCCCATTACACATTTTAAATCCATAAGAGAGGACAACGGATAGTAGGAGAAAGAGAAGAAGAATAAGGATAAGAGTCAAGTGAAGAAGAAGGAGAATTCATTGTTACTTCACCTAGAGAAACATTGGTGTTGAGAGAAATGTTACTTCGCACCCCATAATGGAAAATCAAGACAGTACACTAAGATTGCATGTGTTCCATGGAACAGGTAGAGATGATGCATCACAACACTGGTTTACATGTGAAGTGATATAGTCAATGATGAGGATCATATATGAAATTGAAAAGAATGCACAGTTGGAAACCATGTTCGAGGATAGATCCTTGACGTGGTATATGAATTATAAGGCTACTGTGCCAGTGAGAGAGGAATGTTCCATGGCCAATATTAAGTAGGATTTGATTAGGGAATTTTAGAATCCCAAGTCAAAATCCCTGTGTATTACAAAGATAAAAGAGATCAAGAAGAAGGATGGAGAGACCGTCTAGAATTACAACCAATGGTTTTAAATCTTGTGGATAGGCTGACGTTTCAAATTCAGGATGTACAACAACATGTATGGTTTCTTGAGAGGTTACTCCCCCATATCTAAGTCCCACTCACGCAACATAAGGTGAAAACTAAGGTGGAGGTAGTCAATATTGCAATGTTATTGGAAGCTACACCAAGAGGCAGAGAGACATCGGTTGGGTTGGCGCAGGTGTAATCACAACTGGCCAATATGATGATGTAGCTAGAAGATATGGTGAAGCCTAAAGTTGTGTATGAGTGCATATGGTGAACCACATGCTTCTCTGAGGGGCATCGCAGGGATGAGTTCCCTGTCCTTCCAAACTGTGTGGCAATATGTGTGTTGAGCCCATTTCCATATGGATGTATGGAGTGGTGTGAAATAGGTATATAGTGGGGCCATGTGCCACCCTGCTACCCAAATTTGCAGAAATATGAAAAAATGACCCACACTCCATTATTCAAGTTCTGTAAATATGTTGGGCATGATGTTGATAGATTATGTTCACTCCAGCTGATGAAGGATGATACCTGTGATGCATTTCAGGTACAACAGGAACAACAAGGTGGTGATCATGTTGGAGTTGAGAATGAAGGATATGAAGGAGGTCCTAGAGGAGGATTTGGGCATGGACGTGAAAGAGGATATGGAGGAAGTGAAGGTAGGCCCCCACTTGATTTAATTGTGTAGAAATTGGTCACATTTCAAGATTTTGTATCAAGCCAGATACATTTTGTGCATACTACTACAGTTCTGAGCATGTCACTATCCTGACTTGCTGAAAAAGTTTGAAGAGAAGAATCAATGCAACATGGTGCATGCACAACCACGCAAGGATAAGAAGACTGAGGAAGTTGATGTTTGGGTAGTAACCCAAGGAGGAGAAAAGACATGAGCCGACTTCGAGCCTTTTGAAGCCTCAAGTTAGTAGCCAGAGGGGAAACTCAAGAAGGCAACACAACCCCCCCTAATTTTGATTCTTCCTAACAAAATCATCTCCTACACAAGAGGAAGAAAGAGATGGAGGAAGAATGGGCGTGTCAAGAGATACAACGCGTGACCCAGAGGTCACTTGAGGACATGTGGATCCAAGAATAAGTGTAGAAGGCCACACAAAGGTCGTTGGAGGAATCTTAGATCCACAAAGAAGGACAAAGAGCAATGTAGATGTTGCTAGAAGAGGCTCACTCCCACAAAGATTCCTCCAACGGCCTTTTGAAGCCTCAAGTTAGTAGCCAGAGGGGAAACTCAAGAAGGCAACACAACCCCCCCTAATTTTGATTCTTCCTAACAAAATCATCTCCTACACAAGAGGAAGAAAGAGATGGAGGAAGAATGGGCGTGTCAAGAGATACAACGCGTGACCCAGAGGTCACTTGAGGACA
>JASDQU010683809.1:27958-43227 GCA_032191745.1 Picea mariana | reverse complement strand
TGGGGGGGGGGGGATATTTTGGTGTTGAAGGGATCTACGATTACTAGACCCTACTTTTTACTTCCTAAGTGTTAATGAACCTAAGCAATGTAATTTTCATTCTCACTTTGAATATAAATTTTTGTGTGTTGAGAGAATAAAACACGTTAAATTTTTGTTATAGATTCTAATTCAAATTATTTCCCTTTGTAGGGTTATCACATGCTAGAAAAGAGGAAGCTTAATATATAAGTTATACAAGTGTGAAGGAATCCTACATAAGGCGAGTGGAAGAACATTAACTTGGTGGAAGAAATGAAAGCTAGTGCTCGACATGAATGTTTTAAAATCCATGATGCTCAACCTAATTAGTTGTTGTTGTGGTTTTGACAAAATAGTTGCTATAGTTGCACCCTAAATCCATAGTGATAAACCTAACTAGTCATTATTTTGGTTTTGATGGAGGTGTCGAGGAGAGTGGAAACTATAGTTTCACCCTGAAGCCCAATTGCCTAGCCTAAGTAGTTGGTGTGGTGGTTTTGATGGAACCATTGCTTAGATATTATCATTCTAGAAGAATGGATAATTTAGGCAAATATTCAATGAAAAACATACAATTTACTATGAAAACTTGTAAAATTTGGAGAATATTATTAATACAAGAATATATTGTGTAAAAAACAAGGGAATTTTTAGAGTGAAAATGGCCAGTTAGCAAATATATTTTTTGAAAAAAAAGGGCCAAAAAATAGCTAATTGGCAAAAATTCGCCCCTAAAAAATACCCTGGTTGAGGTGTAGTACAATATCACTCTCATATATATTCAAGATATTTATTGTTCTTGTGTGCAATTTTGGCTTTGTTCATGATTGTAATGGTGGATGGATATCTATCGCAAGCATAAAGTATTTCCATATATAATTGAGAGGGTTTCTACTAGTTTAGACTAGTCCAGTGGATAGGTACGAAAAACTTCTAGAATACTCTAAATATCCCATGGATTGGTGTCCAATATTTCTCAAGACTATTTCACACTTGTCTTGTTTAGGTGAAGATTGTGGTCATGTTTCTATAGGGAACATTGTGGGGAATGGTTCGAAGAAAACATTAGAATTTCCAGCAAAAGTAGAAAGGGATTACTGACTCTTATCTTGCATGTAGGATCTAACAAATTCCATTATGGCTATCCTTTGGAATGGTATCACCTATAGAAGGAACTATGGATGAAGTAGAAAGAACAAATTTTTCTACTATGAACATTGAAGGAGGGAGTAAAGTGGAGAATGTTCTGAATAACCCAATTCTTGAAGGGTCATATGGGAAGGATTCCATGGTGATTCTTGTTGTGATCCATTCATAAAAATATTCAAACAAATGGGGTTATAGTTTGTGGAAAAATATCTACTTGTTTGGTTTGGATTTTATCAGAGTAGGATTATATCTTGAAACCATTAGTAGATTGAAGAGGGTTGATAAAATTTACATGGAAATATCAGAGAAACCAAAAGAGAGAAGGGTGAAGAAACTTGTGAAGAAAATGAAATAAAGAGTGAGGATGGTGTTTGGTGGGATCCTATGTCGGATAAAACTATGGAATATTCTGGCAAAGCCTTGATTGGAAAATTCCATGGCCTACAAATCTCATACTATTCCCTTAATGAAAATACAAAAGACATTGTCTCTAAATCTTGGGTATCGACCATTTTTTTACCTTTCAGAAAGAGGTTCGACTGCTCTATAGTTTCTATCTGAAGAATATTTGAATAGGATATTGAAGGGGAGATGGTTCTTGGGAACGACCTTTCTATCAATGAAGCCATTTTCGCCGTGTTTTCATCTGTGGTCATAGGTGGCTAACATAATGTAGATATGGGTTAAATTTCCAATGTTTCCCATGGATATGTGATATGCCAAAGTTCTAAAGGAAATAGACAATCCATTGGGAAAAATGATAGACATTGATGAATCGCAATTGAGCCTGGAAGTTGTCTAAAGGGAGGCGCTGCGGATGACCACCCTAGAACCCTAGAACCCTAGAACCCCAAGCCACGGTGCCTGAAATATAGGCTAGAATAGGTCTGAAGGGAGAGCCTGCAAAAGAATTCCAAATTTGTTTTGTCGAAGAGATACCATGGACGGGTGACTACAACCCCACCAGCCATGCTGAGAAGGCAACGAGTGAGGACGAGGCTCGGGACAATGCCTGTGTAGAGATAAATGTGGACAGGACCAGAGTAGGGATGAATGTGGACATGGCCAGAGCAGGAATGAACATGAATGAGGCCAGAGCAGGGATGAACGTGGAAGTGGGGAATGAAACCTTCGACAAGGCAGTAAACAATGATTTGCATGGTCCACTCCTCCATGCAGAGCATATGGCTTTGGTGTTTGAACTCTGAGGCCACATGGAAGACCAGGAGAACAGAGCCCTCCTCATGGGATAGTGTCTATACCTACTCCTTGATGCGTACTCCAATGCTCCAGCAAAGTGGAAATGTCCAATGTGCACGCAGCCATTTTCCATCCCATCCAGATCCACATGTCAAAAAGGCAATGGCGACAGGTCACCGGGTATTTGAGTTCTCCTATGCTAGTTTGTTTTTTTCATCATGTTGTTGCTCAATGTTAAATTGAACTATGGCCATCTATCCTGGTTTCCTTCAGGCAGGACAGAGGGAAAAATAGTTTTATCTTATCTTCCTAGACTCATTTCACTCCAAACTATGCTGGTTTCCAGTAAAATGGCAACATTTTTGGTGGCTCAGGACGACTATATCTCTGTGTATCTTTGTCAATGTTTCTTTGTTAACTTAATATAGTAGGTACTACCCTTTTTTACCTAAAAAAAAAAAAAAGATAGACATTGATGAATCCTTCAAGGTAAGCACCTATCAAAAAATGGTTAGAATTTTAGTAGAAGTTGACATTGGTGAAGACTTAAATAAGAGTAAGGAGATATTGGTAGGTCATATTTTCCATACTCAAATTTTGGAATACTTGATCTAGGTGGATATCTGTGGCCACCCACCTCTTCCAACTGGCTCAAAACGGTTTTCTGACAATTTTGGCAATTTTCTATTTTTAGCAGTTTTAACTTCCGGGGGCATTTTGAGGGCCTAAATGGAGGTTTTTTAGGATATATATTCTTAATGATATTCGAAGGCATGATTTAACCCCCAAAATTAATCTCCTCAATGATACCTTTCCAATGGGCTATCACACGCATAAAACAAATATCGTATGCAAAAGTTACGACCTCGAGAAGCTGATGTACTAACTTACCCAAACAGGGCTTTTGGAGCTTCATCTCCTAGGGTTAGGTTTTTGGATGTCTAGGGTTTTTTGAATTATTGTTTATTGTAAAAAAATTATTCAGAGCCTCATTGGAAGGATATTCTTGTGAATGAGCACTGCCATCACATCTCTTCTTAGAGATAAGCCGCCACCATTCCAGCAAGCTTGTTTCCGCTGCATTTTACAGTTTCAACTTATTTCCTTATTAAATAGAAAACTAGTTTTACTGTATCTCTTTTATTTTGTGTTAAGAACCTGTTAATAATTTGTATTCATTTTTTTCTTCTCATAAAATATGGATCAGTGGTATCAGAGCGTTCTTCTCCTTGTCGTCTTAATGCATGTCCCCAACGAGGTCGAAGTACAAAGAGTTGGGTCTCAAGCTTGTTTCTCTTGAGGAAAAAATCTATCACACACCCAAGTAGCCTCTCATGGCAGGAGAAAATAAATATGATGGGACAGGAGATCCTTTCAAACTGTTGATTGAGGAAGCCCTCATGCAACAAAGGAACGAGATGATGGATAGTTTTGGGAAAATCCTTCGATAGATACCAACAGGCGACACATCTTCTTCGAACGGAGGCACCACCCCCTTAAAGGTACAGATAAACTTCAATATTCCTATATTTGAAGTTCATATAGACGCAGATGCTATAGACAAGTGGATGAATCTTCTAGAAGGGTATTTTTCTGTCCAAAACTCTTCGAATAGAGAAAATATTACTTTTGTGCTCCTCAAAGTTGTTCCCCACGTCAAAGATTGGTGGGAAACTTTCTGTGAGCAAAAGGAAACAGAGGAACCCTCACTATTTACAGTCACGACCACATGGGATTCCTTCAGGGATGCTATTAAGGAACAATACTACCTTGTTGGAAGTTATGACAACTTGTATACCAAATGGACCACATTGCGGCAAGAAAGAGACCAAGGAGTGCTAGATTTCACGAATATCTTTCATACCTTGCACACCAAGCTGGGTATCAAATATTCAGAGCGACATATGGTGCTCAAGTATCGTGATGCTCTGCATAGATACATCCAGACCGAAATGGAATTTTTGGACATCTCATCCTTGGGTGCGACCTAACGATATGCCATCAAAATCGAGCAGAAGCTCAAACAAAAGACGCAACAATTTGGGCCTGGGAACTCCTCACCAAAAATGCCAGGAAAGGGCGACACCAACCCACAGAATAAAGGACAGAGAAAATATGGAAAGTATTAGGACAACTAGTCCAAGCCGCAAGAAAATAAGGACATCGAAAAGACAAAGAAAGATATCGGGAAGTGGTGCGACTTCCATAAGAGCCCTTGGCATAAAAATGTTGACTATTGCTCAAAGCAGTCACTGGTGGCCGAAGTGAAATCCTCTGAATCAGATGTGGATTCAGACTCTGAGTGATAACCAAAAAGGGGAAGATGAATCATTGATGTGGAACCTAGTGCCACTATTTCTACCACCAAGCTCTAGCTTGGTGAACCAGATGAGCCATAAGAAGGAGAACACCTCTTCCATTCACATATGTGGGTAAAAGGCACCCCGCTGCACTTCATCATGGATAGAGGTAGCCAGAAGAACCTCATATTAGTAGAGGTCATCAAGTGGCTAGCCCTACCAACAACACCACACCCACAACCCTACACCATTGGATGGCTCCGCCAAGGAAGCGATCTCCGCGTCAACCAACAATGTCGACTGTCATACGCCATCAAGCCCTTCAAAGATGAGGTATTGTGTGATGTTTCTCCTCTTGAAGTTTGTGATGTTCTTTTGGGTCAACCTTATTTATAGAAACATCATGTTGTATATGATTCTATCCCTTGTAGTGTTATTATTACTTTGAACAAGAAATTGTACAGGATACCCAAGGCAGTCCCACCTAGTGTTATTTCCTTTATCTCTGCTAAGAAATGCAGGAAGGTCATCTCTCAGATGGGGAAGTTTGTATTCTTCATGATTCGCTCTCAAAATAAGAGAAAGATCACAACCACATCTAGGGTCTCTGCAACCGACCTCTCCACACAGCAGAAGCAAGTAGATAAGGTCATGGAGGAATACTAAGACATCTTCTCCTCACCTATCGGGGTACCTCTGCACTGCCAGGTCAAGCACCCCATCGATATGACCCCTGACGCACCACTGCCCAATGGGACAGTCTATCGTCTGTCTTTGTTAAAGAATGAGGAGATCAAGTGACAGATCCAAGAACTACTCTACAAGGGGCACATCCGTCCAAGCTCTTTACTTTGTGGGAGCTCAATCATGCTAGTACAAAACAAAGATGGAACTTGGCGACTCTGCATTGATTACCAGGCTTTGAATAAAATCACAGTCAGAAACTAGTACCTGATTCCCCGAATCGAAGACCTCCTTGATCAACTCACGGGGGCCAAATACTTCAGTAAGATTGATCTGAAGTATGGCTACCACCAGGTCCCGATAGAACAGACAGATGTATGGAAAATCGCCTTCATTCCAAAGGAAGGCCTTTTTGAATGGTTGGTCATGCCCTTTGGATTGAAAAATTATCCAACCACTTTCATGAGGATGGTGGACAATATCCTGCGACCATTCACAAATACTTTTGTAGTGGTGTATCTGGATGACATTCTCATTTATAGCAAGACTTGGGCCGAACATTTACAACATATTCAACAAGTTTTGCACACCCTGCGACAACACAAGCTATATGCCAACTTGGAAAAATGCTCCTTTGGCATGGACACGGTCCATTACCTAGGCTACACAATTGATCAACATGGTGTACATGTGGATCCAGCCAAGATCCAAGTCATCCATGACTAGCCAGCCCCAACCACACTCACTGAGCTTCGGAGCTTCTTGGGCCTTGCCAATTTCTATTGCAGGTTCGTGTTGGGATTCTCCCATATTGCATGGGCCCTTAGCCAAATAACCAGGGGTGGTGGTAAGGAAACCTTTGTGTGGGGCCGGTCCCAACAACAAGTGTTCGATGATTTGAAGAAATTCTTGTGCTCAGCTCTAGTAATTTCACTACCAGACCTACATCAACCCTTTGAAATCGAGACATATGCTTCCGAATATGTGGTGGGCATCGTTCTCACTCAACACGGCCACCCCGTGGCCTATCATAGTGAGACACTATCAGATGTTGTTCATAAGTACCCTACTTATGAAAAAGAAATGTACTCCATTATGCAATCCTGTCGCCAGTGGAGACACTACATTCTTGGGAAGGAGACAATCATCCACCCTGATCATAATCCATTGCAATTGATGCAGACACAAGGAAAATCGCAGAATGATCGCCATCAAAAGTGGTCCACATACTTGCAGCAATTCCACCTCAAAATCAAGTATAAAATAGGAAGCACCAATCACGTCATTGATTGCCTCAGCAGATCGCCAGTCGCAGCACTCACCACGGTTCTAGACTCCTATGGCCATGAGACCTCTGGATGGCCCCAACTCTATGAGATAGACATGGACTTCACCACCATATACCAAATGTTGGGTGTAAACGTAATTGTCGATAATTTCCATCTTCAGGATGGGTTGTTGTGTCGTCTGGGCCATATCTGTGTTCCATCAAGTGAGCGAGAAAATCTTGATGCAGGAGCATCTCTCCACGTCAGCCAGCCAGCCATCCAGCCATGCCAGTGAATTCAAATCGCATGCTAAAAGAGAGGCGTAGCCTCATTTAAATTTGAAATTAATGTAATTTAAATGCTTAGGCTGTTGAGCCAAGAAGCTGTGCCTTTGTGCAGGCGTAGAGTAGATCGGCCTTTAATTTGTGTAATGGCTGAGATCTAGATCCGATAGCGGAATAGACAACCCATTCAATGTAATTAAATAGGGTAGGTGAATCTGGAGGGAAGCGCTCTAAGATCCCCCTCAGGTAAAAAGAGATTTTTAGATCTCATTTTGAGTTAGTGAAGAGTGAAGAGGGAAGTTAGATGAGAGGTTGAGAAGAGCCAGAGAGAGCTCGAGAACACCTTTGTAAATACAGGCATTGCCAACTTTAATTTAATACAGAAGCAGTTTTTTCCTGCACATGTTCTGTGTTATATGGATGTCTGTGTGTGTTCTTCATATGTTGTGAATGTATGATGTGGTTGTACATTTGCAGGTTGTTTTGATTTCAGGTGAAGGTCTTTGAGGCTTCACACCAGGAGGGTGTGGTAGAACGTTGCGGGTTCTAAGAGCTGTGCACAGAGGATGCACTTCTGAAGTCTACGGATTCAAACAAAGATGGTGCAGAGGCTGTGACAGGGTGAAGAAAAGACCTGTGGGTCAATTTTTGAAAGGATTCCATTTGGGAGTCCAAGGAGTGAATTTGGCTCGAAGAGGGGATTAGAACGATCTTGTGAGTGGGAGAGGAATTTGTCAGAGGAGGTAGCTTGCTACGCCTGCGTCAAGTGGTATCAGAGCAGGAAATTCATCTATATATTGAAGGTGAAAGAAGACAGAGTGTTGGGGGACTCTGTAAGGATTGTTTGCAGGTAGCCAGCATTCGAGAAGACAGTCAGAGAGACTGTAGGAAGATGAAGCTAGTAGAACTCTTAGTGCAGAGTGACAGCAGCAGATTTGCCAGGAAGGAAAATAGAGGCAGCAACATGGTTACTGAAGACCGTAGGTATGATGGGAGGAAAGAGCTATGGAGCCAAGAATATATAGATGAAGAGCTCGCATATATAAAGAGAGAATTAGCGAGGCTCGAATTCAATCTATGGCAGGATAAGAAGATGGTTCAGGTATGCGAACCAGAGACTGGGGAAAGTCTCGATGATTTTGAAAATGAATTGGGATCGACTAAGGATCTCAAGAACTGCCATGAGGGCAGAGAAGAAATTCCAGATTGCTAGGTGGGAACAGAGTTTAGGTCACTGCAAGATCTCACAGACTATCAGGAGGACAGCCAGGGAATTTCACATTGCTAGCTGGGCAATGGTATGAGGTCGCTGTGGGATCTCGAAGACTGCCATGAGGGCAGCGGAAGCATCTCAGATTGCTAGGTGGGCAGAGATGAGAATGCGAGACTAGTTGAAAGTCTCATGGACTCAAAGGTGAGTTCAATTCAGCAAGGAGTGTTGATGAAGATGGGATCAGTTGATCTCATAGTCTGCCAGGAGGGAAGCAGAGACATCCCATATTGCCAGGTGGGTAGGGATGAGCAGGTGAATTTGGATCAGCCCGAGGAGTTGACCGAGCAGATGAGTCTGTCTGAGGGTCTCATAAATTCAGAGATGGATTTAGATCAACAGATGCAGTTGACAGAGGAGGATGATATTCTGACGATTGGGGGAATTGGAGTATTCCTACCATTTTCCCAGGAGGAGGCAAAAGTCTGTGTTGCAGATGATGCAGCAACAGCAGAAGAACGTTCACAGCTAACGATGACTGTCAGGGAAGAAGCTGTAGCACTGAAGCTAACATCAGGAGAAGGAAAGGAGAGTGAGCATTTTGAGGAATGGCTCAATGACTTCAGCCAAGAAGATGAGGGAGTTGTAGCGTTGAAGCTAACAGTCGAAGGAGCAGATGAAGAGGATGATGAGCATTCTGAGGAATGGCTCGATATTTTCAGCCAGGAGACTGAAAGGACTGCAACATGGGAGGTTGCAGAAGCAGAGGAAGAAGGGGCAGACARCATTTKCTTTGTTGATCYGTGGGAACAGATAGAAGCCCTRGAAGAGAGGGTRAAAGTGCAGRGCGTGCACATCCAACAGGTGAARTTGGAAAYKGATGAAGGAGGCATGGGAGATCATGGTGATCTTCTCATGTGCCAAAAATTTTTGYAGCTGAGGAGACTGCAWGAACAGRRCCAGCCACTGGAGMAGCTAGAYGMAGTGATCAARGAGATCATGGAGCTGATGWTSMGRTYAGCARASMCTGCCAGYRAGGAGARGCTGGGCAKAAAAGAAGTAGCAACAATGGCGCAGCAGAAGCAGCAACATCAGCAGAATGGAGCAGATGGGAAGCTCYAGATATTTGTTTGGGATCCAGGAGGATTTCCAACCGCTTAGAGGGGAAGTGCATGAGCAGGAGCTCATGATTTTGCAGCTGAGGAGTTTGATGCAGGAGCATCTCTCCATGTCAACCAGCCAGCCACGCCAGTGAATTCAAATCGCACGCTAAAAGAGAGGCGCAACCTCATTTAAATTTTAAATGAATGTAATTTAAATGCTTAGGCTGTTGAGCCAGGAAGCTGTGCCTTTGTGCAGGCATAGAGTAGATCGGCTTTTAATGTGTATAATGGTTGAGATCTAGATCCGATAGTGGACTAGACAGCCCATTCAATGTAATTGAATAGGGTAGGTGAATCTGGAGGGAAGCGCTCTGAGAGCCCCCTCAGGTAAAAAGAGATTTTTAGATCTCATTTTGAGTTAGTGAAGAGTGAAGAGGGAAGTTAGATGAGAGGTTGAGAAGAGCTAGAGAGAGCTCGAGAGCACCTTTGTAAATACAGGAATTGCCAACTTTAATTTAATACAGAAGTAGTTTTTTCCTACACATGTTCTGTGTTATATGGATGTCTGTGTGTGTTCTTCATATGTTGTGAATGTATGCTATGGTTGTACATTTGCAGGTTGTTTTGATTTCAGGTGAAGGTATTTGAGGCTTCACACCAGGAGGGTGTGGCAGAACGTTGGGGGTTCTGAGAGCCATGCACAGAGGATGCACTTCTGAACACTGCAGGGTTCAGACAAAGGCGTGCTGAGGCACAAGAGCTGGAGTCAACAACCCAGGAGAAGACCTCAAGGTTGCTTAATAATTTGGAGGCAAGGCAGTGTATGAGAGACACAGCTGCAGATAGAATTCTGCTGTGAATTTTGTAGAGCTTTGCCACATGGGCATTGAGCACAGGCACAAGGTGCAGTTGGAGGAACTCTGTTGTGAGTTCAGAAGGGAGAACCAGGATCATTGAGGATTCTGTGAAGCTCTGCCAGGTGGTTATTGAGCAGGTGCAAAGAGTGCATTGAGGAAGGAACTCTGTTATGATTTCAAAGGAAGCAGAATCACTGAGGATTCTGAGAGCTCTGCCAGGAGGGCATTGAGCAAGTGCATAGGTGCACATGAAGACATAATTGTTGAAAGTTCTGTGAAAGGGAAACTCTGCCAGGTGGGCATTGAGACTGTGTGTAGGTAGGCACAAAAGAGAAAATAACTCTTTGAGTTCTAGATCTGGAGGAAGTATCCACTAAGGGATCTTTACTGGGTTGATGAACACCCAGAAAGACTCAACAAGAGGTTGCTTGAGCAAGAAACTAGGAAGTCACTGTATTCTCCATCCATGGGAGAAGAAATACAAAATCCCTTAGGGGTCTGAGTGGTTGCAGAAGCTTAGAAGAGATAGCACCAGCGTGTGCATGTGAAGACTCTGCAAGAGTGCAGAAGTTGAAGAGTCCTTCAAGGAGTCGAAGTTCCCAAGATCAGGAGGGACAACATTTTTACGCGCACAGTCGAGAACTCACAATCGTGGAGTTCACTGAGACGAAGCAAAGGTTGAGGCCTTTGGGATTTTGAAATTCTCCTAAGATTGGGAAGAAACTGCACAAGCTCAGGAGTGAGCAACAACAGCCGTCAGATCGGCTGGGAATTTGATCTGGACCGTTGGTGTTTGCGTCCAAGGAGCAGCCGAAGGAGTGCAGAGAAGGAGAACGGATCTGAGCCATTAGATCTAGCTCAGGATCGTCGACAGTCATTGGATCAGGTGAAGGCACGCAGAGTTTAAGCTCAGGAGGAGAGCATAGGAGAAAGGATATTAACTATCAGATCTCGAGCAGATACCCATCAGCCGTCGGATCGAGTAGGAGTTGCACAAGAGCTACCATCAGGATTCAAAGGATCGGTAGTTCTGTGGTCGAATGTTTTTTTGACATTTGAAACCCCGAAGTCCCGGGAAGATCTGGGCCGTCTGTCAGTTGGACACGTGGCGGAGATCGAGCGATCGTCAGGATATTCGACATCGGGAAATCGAAGTTCCTGAGGTCGAAGGAGTTGGGACATTGAAAGTCTCAAAACCCCGGAGGAATCAGGACCGTCCATCTGGAAGGGATGCATGGAGGAGATCGACGCCATCGGAAAAAGTCCCGACAAGGAAGTTGTTGATCGGTGTTTGGGTCATCGGGATATCGGGGATCCTGGTGACAAAGTGTTTGTGCATTTTGGAACCGTGAAACGCGATACCCCGATGAGTGGGAGCCAACTGTCAGCACATCAGAGAAGGAGGACAATGCCATCGTGAGGGGCCAGCTGTCAGCAAATCGGAGAGTCAGGATTTGGAGAATCGACAATCCCGTGGGCAAATGAATTTTGGCATTGGAAACCCCGAAACCCCGACGAGAGGTTTGACTACGGTCACGGGGTAGTGGTCACGTGGACCAAGGTTGAGCCAGGAGGGCTAGCTGAAGTTATAGCGCATCAGGAATCGGAGGATCGTGGATCCAAAGGGAAAGTGCATTTTTTCATAGAAAAACCCGAAATCCCGATAGGAACCTATGACTGCGGTCATATGAAGGCAGGTCGTGTGTACCAGGGCATAGCCAGGAGGGGCTAAGGCCGACCAAAGAGCTCATCGGCGATCAGGGAATCGAGAGTTTAGGAACTCTCAACATTAGAAGAGAGGAAACCCTGAAACCCGATAATTGAGTCGGGGATAACCACGGTTAGGTGTAGAGGCCATGACAGGGTGAAGAAAAGACTTGTGGGTCAATTTTCGAAGGGATTCCATTTGGGATTCCAAGGAGCGAATTCGGCTCGAAGAGGGGATTAGAATGATCCTGTGAGCGGGCGAGGAATTTTTCAGAGGAGGTAGCTTACTATGCCTGCGTCAAAGCTAATCTGGGAATCCCACTTTAGTCAGGTGACAGGACACTTCTGCATCGAAAAGACAGTGGCAATGCTATAGAAACATTTCTACTAGTCAAAACTTCGACAGGAGGTCAACAAGTATATTAGGTCCTGAACTGTTTGTGCTATTGCTAAACCAATCACTAAGAAACAAGGCCTGTAAACCCCTCTTCCTACTCCTAACAGGCCACGGGAATCCATCTCAATGGACTACATGTCAGGCCTCCTGTCCACCAAGTAGGGAAATCACTGTGTTTTTGTGGTTGTTGATCACTTTTCTAAGATGGCAATTCTGGTTGCCTGCAAGAAGAACATCACAACAGAGGCCACTGCCAAGCTCTTCTTTGAATGAGTCTGGGTACATTTTGGAATCCCACAAACCATTGTCTCAGATCGAGACAGTCAATTTCTCAGCACATTCTGGTTGAGCCTCTGGTCACTGTTGGACACCAAACTCACCAAATCCATGGCCTTCCACCCCCAGACAGATGGAAAAACTGAGGTCATCAATCGAATGATTGTGAATATCCTTCACAGGTATAATTCAAAGCACCCTCGCACATGGGATGAGAGCCTTCCCTATGTTCAACATAGCTACAACCGCGCCCTACATAGCTCAACCGGCCACAATCACTTTCAGGTGGGGTTGGGATTCCAACCATTGGGTCTCATAGATGTTGCACTTCCCCTTGCGATCACCTCGAATGAATCATATCCTGCTCCAACTAAAGCTAACAAGGCCACCCAGTTCATTGAGCGGATCCAGCACATCCACCAACAGGTTCAAGATATCCTACAAAAGTCCAATGACAAGTACAAGCAGTGCCATGATCAACACTGGGTGCCACATAAGTTTCAGGTGGGTGACAAAGTTTGGTTGCACTTGAATGCCTTACAAAACCCCATCGGAAGATTCACCCACTCTGTTATGGGCCTTAAACCATCACCAAGGCCGTGGAGGATAATTCTTTTGAGCTCAACATTCCTCCTTTCCTTGGCCTGCACCCAGTGTACAACGTGGATCTCCTTCGCCCTTATTTCCCACCATTATTGGACACCTCAGACATAGTAGAGTAGCTGACACCAACAAATATCAACCTCGAATGCATACAACAAACATCCAACGATCAGATTGTGGACACACAGATCAAGGGCACTCGACAACAAAGGATCTAGCTTTATCGAGTCGTCAAAGCAAGGCAGCTCCTCCACCAAGGCAAGTGGCTCACCCGGGGCCAAATTCAACATAAATTTCCTCATCTGATGGGGTAAATCAATGCAATGGAGACCATTTCTTCCTAAGGAGGGAGGATTGATCCAGGTGGATATTGGTGCCCACCCATCTCTTCCAACTGGCTCAAAACAGTTTTCTGACAATTTTGGCAATTTACTATTTTTAGCAGTTTTAACTTCCGGGGCCATTTTAAGGGCCTAAATGAAGGTTTTTCAAGATCGAGATTCCCAATGATCGCTGAAAACATGATTTATCCCCCAAAATGAATCTCCTCGATGATACCTTTCCAATGGGCTATCACACACCTAAAATAAAGATCGGATGCAAACGTTACGACCCCGGGAAGTTGATGTACTAACTTACCCAAACTAGGCTCACATGACTTTTGGCGCTTCATCTCCTAGGGTTAGGTTTTTGGATGTGTAGGGTTTTTGGCATTCTTTTTTATTGTAAAAAATGCCTTCAGAGCCTCATTGGAAGGATCTTCTTGAGAATGAGCGATGTCGTCACATCTCTTCTCAAAGATAAGCTGCCACCATTCCAACAAGCTTGTTTCCGCTGCATTTTACAGTTTCAACTTATTTCCTTATTGAATAGAAAACCAGTTTTATTGTATCTCTATTATTTTGTGTTAAGCACCTATTAATAATCTGTAGTCATTTCGTTCTTCTCATAAAATCTGGATCACTACTACAAAATTCCTTTTAGATGTGTGTGATGCCATCTCTATGATAATATTGCAACACATTATTCTTTACCTTTTGCAACAAAGGTGTGGTGAAATAAAGCAGGGGTTAGAGAGTCAAAAGATGTCAATAAAAAAATATTAGTACATTTCAAAGGGGAGCCATGTCATCATGTTGAATTAGTCTTCATTTAAAAATATTTGTCCCCAATGGAGAACTTGAAGATGTTATCTATAATCGAAGCTAAGCTATCTGAGATGGATGTTCGAGAGTTGGAGAATCCCAAGCTAGTCTCCCAAGAAATATAGCCAAAATGTGAAGAATTTTATGTTTCTAAGGTTTGTGACTAGGGTTCAAACAACCTATCAAGTATGGGTCCAGGTGGAACTCCATCACATTTAGAGGCATTAGCCATGGAATATGTTGTACCAATTATTGAAAAGGTAATGGGTAGTAGTTCTAATAAGTCGATTGACATAAAGATTCATATTGGGGTTTAGGAGTGGACCCTTTAAAGGAGACAAGTCCTTAAATAGTAAATATAAAATCTCTATTTCACCATGCATAAGAGAAACCTTAAAAGAGATTCAATAGGGGAAGAAAAAATCCATAATAGGGATCCTTAGTGTAAGACAAACCCCTTTGGAGGGTTTAAAATGATTGTTTCATCCATAAATAAAAGACTTTCCCTAGACAAGTTAGTGTATATTCGCAAGCCAATATAATATTGTTTTAAGAAACATCCATAAAATGTTTAATAATCACATAACAATTCATAAACATTAAACATAACCAGAATTGATGGCTATATAAACTATGCTGAAAGGAGCAATCACACCTGATTTGATGTACTAGTTGACACAGTTGGAATGGTTGTCCTCGCATCCTCCTCTTCAGCTATATGACCCTCTGTTTGTCTCAAGCTTCCCTTATTCGATGAAGAAATATATTAAAGTACCTGCCAAAATCATTCAACCTCCATAAATATCTACAAAATCAATACAAGTCATATTTGTAGCGCAATATTTACTCTAAGATGCATTTTTATGAGAGTGTTAGAACATACCTGATTGAGATCCTCTTCGTTTCGAGAATAATTTATTGGATTTTCACATCTAATATTGGATCAAATGGCCTCCCTTGATTTGAAGTAGCACCAACGAAGACAACATTGACTTTGTTGTTGCTCCGTTGGATCGAGGGAGGTTTGCTCCAAGTTTAAACAACTCCAATAAATTATTCTCTACT
>JASDQU010683808.1:49843-60995 GCA_032191745.1 Picea mariana | reverse complement strand
CCAAATCATCACCAATCCACTGGACCGACTCAGGAAAGCTTATGATCTACCAGACAGTGTGGGGTCGCCTTTCACAAAACGCCTTCCCTGCGTTGACTAGAGGATCATCTCACTTGGGCCCTGACATGCTCTGCAACCATTCAATCGCATTCGAATCCCATTCAGTCAATTGAATCAATAGAAGAGCATCACCAAAACTTTTCGAAGCTTTTTCACCGTGTGTCTCGTCTTCTCTTAATTTCGAGGGACCCACTGGCACGCCCTGCAATAATTCATTCACCTATTTCACTTCCTTCACAAAATATTAATATCAGTCTGCAGTGTACAGCCTGGACTGTGTGTATGTTTGAGTGCTCAGATAGATTTGAAAACGTTGGCGACATGATGAAAGTGAGCATTCAAAAGCAGATGGCCCACTCCTCCGAACTCCTGACAAATTGAGTGGCCCTATATAACAACTACTGCAGTTTGAGAGGGACGACACATAGAGAAAACTAGCGTATCGCTAACAAAAGTATACGGCCACTCTTAGTCCTAAACATGAAAACGAATAAGGCTTTAAAATAAATGATATTCTCTATGGCTTTAGTCTATTAACATCAAATAATAATGTTATATATAAATATATTTAATTTATACTATCTTAGCAAAAAAGTTAGTAAAAGTTGAGAGAATATTTCAACCACATATCAAATTAGAAATTAGAAATTAATTAATTGAAGAGAATCTCTCAAATTCAATTATATAAAAATATAGGAACTCTAATAATAATAATAACAATCACAAATATGATCAAACATATCACAAACAACTAATAATTCCAATACTCCCTTAATGAATATTTGTCTTAATCTTTGTCATGTTAAGTCTGCGTCATTATCTAATCATGTGCAACAAATGCTCCAGCATGAATTGAAGAACCTCCTAATCATCAAAATTTTGGCATATGTCGTACCTCATCATATCACCAAATTGTCAAAGTCCATATAATTGAACAACCATTATCTAAATTCATGGATACCTAACCATACCTAACCCCTGCAAAGTGCTAGTCTAATAGGATTTCCTTAAGAGGCGTGATTCATTCAACTTATTGATGAAACCTTCTTGAATGTAAAGTGCACTAATAGAGCATCCATCCAAAACATGGCCCACTCCTCAGTGTTCACCAACTCTATAATAGAGATTTCTGCACTATACAAAACAAGTTATCCAAGTCATTAGGAACACATCACAAAGAGATATACATCCCCATCAGTGAACAAATTTGAATGGTTACTCTTAATTTCAAGTTGAAGGGTATATATTCATTGAACCCTTCAATGATGAAAATTTTAAAAATAGTTATATATCAATGGACAAGAGTAAATGAGGTCCACACTTAATTTTTTTTTTTTAAATAAAACTTTTCCCTTCATGTTTAGAGAAGTTGAAATTTCAATAAAATATATACTTTGTAATTTCAAATATAACCTATTGAATTATTATAGATACATTAATAATAATAATAAAAATTCTTAACCATTGAGCCATGTTTTCTTTGGATGAATTTCAAGTGTTAAAAATGGCAATATAAAACTTTAGACACGATAAAAAATCTAAACATTTTTGTGAACACCCATATAAGAGGGGATGTAATCTATGTATCCATGTGTATCTCATTAGAAAAGGGGAAATTGTAGTAGATCTTGAGGCATTTGTTGAAGGGTGATAATTATATTAAAATGCTATAAAAGAAATGAAGTGACTCCACTTTTTTGCTTGTTTATGATTTAGGTTAACAAGTTTATGATTTGGAGCTTCCCAAGATCCATAGAAACATGACACCAAAGGAAATTACTCATCAAGACCACCAAATATGTTATTTTTATTGAGAATATTGATTGTTCATTTTATCTCTCAAACCATGCAAAAATGCATGAAAGAGCGGAATGTTAGATCATAGTCCCTAACACAAGTTTGATGGTAATAAAAATTATGTTACCTTCTCCATAGCTTTCTTAAGAATCCCACCCAGCTTGAAAAACGCTATAAATGATACATCTCCTTGATCTAAAATATGTGCAAAGTATCATGACACCGACGCCAATGTTGCTAGAAACAAGAAGAAGAAATTTAAAGAGCATGGTAGATAAAGATGCATGGAATCGAGAAAAGGGGAATGTTTTTTTAGAGGATAGAGGAGTGAGGATTTGGTGATGCTATAAATTGAATGAACAAAATCACAATTATCATTGTTGTAATCCCAATTTTAGGTTTTGTAATGTTGACAAGGCTGATTTTGTGCAAGTTCATACCTAAACTTAATCAATAAAATTCAAGTTAGAAAATTTCACCAAGCTTAATAGATTTTTTAATCCCAAACATATTTGTTAAATAATTTTATGACAAGATTGGTGGATTGTTGAGAGATTAACATTCAATTCTTAGTTGTGTGTTTTGTTCCCATTATCTATTGTATTAGTGGGGATGTCATGAATTTCATACTGGGTGGTTGAGAGGTCCACCAATGTGTTGAAATAATATAATCATATTAGATACCAAAGCTATAACCATATCATGGATTTTAATAGGTAAACAGATAGAATTATGAATGCAATAAAATATCTATGAATCGACATGTTTTGTTTCATATTAGCGAGATGGAATATTTGAACATGAAAAAAGAGAGATGAATTGATTTCCATAGGTTTTCTCAATGTCTATTGTTTTCTCTTCAAAAGTGATATTCAACAACTCATTTGTAATTAATGTTACTAATAATCTCCCAATGTCATTATAATTTAAATCCAAAACCTATCACTAATTGTTTCAATGACATAAAGAGCCAAGAGTGGAGGAAAATATTAAAAAGGAAATTGCATTATGGCAAGTGTCTAGGGAAAACATAACAAAGAAAATGGTATTATGGTGAGTGTGGGATTCAAAAAAATTATGTAAACTAAATGTGATGCAAATTCCAATATTGAAAGGAATCACAAATGCTCATAAGACATGAATTCAAGTGGGAACAAGGACAAGGTGTCTAAGATTATTTGGGAAGATTTCATTAAGTGACACATAAAATAGTGCATACACTAATATGGTTTTAGGATATTTATCTAGGTGTGAGCTAAGTGATGGATTTAATTATATGGAAGGGTACACTATATCAAGGAATAGATAAGAGTCAATTAGAATATAAATCATTCTAGTTTTTAGATGTCAAATGCAAGTATTGTGTGATGAACCAATTCACATTGACCCACCAATCATTGGAAGTGAGGACATTGATGGGTTGTCGAAAATGTGACCCTTCTTTTGGCATTTTATGATATTTGTTGTGCTTCATAAATTACAAGCAATTTCTAAAATTTATGTTTTTTTAAGGGTGTCTTTTTAATTACCCTTCTAGGACATGTTTGAATCCCTTGGAAGGGCTAGGAAGGGTTCAATTTCGATCATTGATCCCCATCCAGGTCTTACAACAATATGTCATTTACATGTTACATACATAGATATGGGTGCATACAATTAACATACTCCATTCCATGGAGACACCATGTACATTGCGAAATCTAGGCAAGATACAAGATCAAAATTTTTCAAGGACCAATAAATTATATCAAAACATGACAAAATATATTTTCTATAAATACAAGATGTGATTTAAATTTCCATTTGGTTAAGTATCACTTTATTTAACACAACTCACAAAATTTTATCTTAATTTTCCACCATCATCTAATCTCCACTGCTGCCACAACACTTCCACAAGAATGGTCACCAACTTCCCTCGAACTAAACTTCAAAAATAACTCTTTGTTATATTCAAGACAACATCTCTTTCCTTCCTACTAAAATCTCACAATAGCACTTCAAAATTTGATGTGCAATCAACCCTTGGATTCTCTAGCGAGAACCATTTTAAATATCATGATAACCAACCAATGGTTATTCATCAAAACAACTCAATTCCATATCAAAACCAAAAAAGTGTTCGTGCTCCTTCATTCACTTGTAGAAATGTTAACTTGAACACATACCAACTGAAAACCAATCATGCCTTGGGACAAACACTAGTGCCACAGCTATTGACTGAGAAACTATTGTACTCTAGGGCCTAACATCAACCTGACTATAAATATTGAACAATTGGTCATCCTATGGACATATTTCCATCTACCAGGACACATAGGTACCCAACCACAACTCTCACCCATTCTCTAAGATAATAGTTTGGATACCAGATGTATCCAAGTCAATCTTAAACATTCTTTATGAACCTAACAATAAGAAGTTATAATTCATCATTTGTCAAACAATATTACATCAAGGGTCAATGAAAGGAGATAAACCACATAGTTGTGTTTCCCTTTCAGCTACAACACACTTTACCAAGAAAACTTAGGAATGATTTTTACATCTCAAAATATTGTCACGTAGGGATACAAATCATCAAGAAGAGATAATGAAACATAAGACCAAGAATATTGGATATTTATCCTTTGGAATCACACACATACTTGATGTCTTTCTTTGGATCTTCCACATGTTTGTTCAATATTTGTCTTGGATGTCCATACATTCCCTGTCATTTGTTAAAGTCATGAATTCTAACAAAATAAATACTCTATCATATTGAGGTCACGAAACTCAATATGTGTGTTTATATCAGTAAATCTAAGAAACATAATAAACATAAACTATGAACATTACAAAAACTTTAAATATATTTTATTGAACTTGATAAATGAAGAAAAGGACATGACCACATTGAGAAGCATGCATAATMTTCTCTTAGGACATCTTACTTTTCTACTMTGGYGCCTCTTTCMTTTCATCATCTCTTTTGGGATTTCCAGGGCATGGTCCAATAGTCTCTTTCCAAGTTCCTTCTCATGCATTCCAACTAACTTCAGCCCCCAAACTACCATATGCTTCYGGTTTCTTCTTTTTTGGGGGACATGCATATACTAGGCATCTTCGACATATTTGTCCAATATTATTTTTGGAGCTTCTATACTTCACCAGRCAATTGTAAGAGTAGTCAATTCTAACAAAATTTTCACTTACATATCGAGTTGACTAGGATCAATATGTTTCTTTAACAAAATCCAAGAAATTATAAGGAGACATTTCACTTTACCATAACCTCTCTTTTTCAAGCTACATATATTAATGTCTCTTTATGAGTGTCTAGTATTGAAAGMAACACTCGTAACAACATAATACCAATGCATCTTTATGAACYGCCCAATATTTTTTCCAACTACTCTAGATACTACATAAATAAAAAAATTTAGAGTTTCCATATAATCAATTCCATGGACAACTCCTCTACTTTTAGCTTCCAAAAATTTCCCACTAGAAACAATTACTCTAACATCATGCCAACAATGTCACCATTTCATCGAAGACTTAGAATTGGTGGTCCCAAAGACAGTCTGGCTTCTATTGTAAGACAAATTCTACCAACTGACTGCATTATTGCTTCTAAAGATTAAGGATCTTTAATTCAATACCATCCAACATATTTATCCTTTTTTTCTTTATCCTATAGGAGTTGATCAATATGAACAAGTATTATTAAGACAATAAAAAAATTGATTCATAAACCATGAAGGAGAGAAATATCCTAAGGAATGTGGTCCTTGAGACAACTTGTCATGATTTTTCATGAAATCATGATGATGAATGTGATCCCCTACAAGGCTTGTATGTAATGATAGGCCCGTCTGAACCATCCAACGAACTAATTCTAGTCATGGGAAAAATCAAACACCCCATTTCCCTGATCATCATGATTAGGCATGCATGTATACTTGATATTGAAGCCATATAGGAGCAAGAGAAGTTGAACTTACAAACAATCAACATGGTAGAATGGGGAACACTGCAATCCTCCTCTATCATGGATAGATTTGGTGTTCCCTAAATGCATCACATCCATAGATTATGTACATAGACAACAAAAAACATTGAGATCTTCACCAATTGTTCACAGATTGCTTACATGATTAGTGTCTCCTCTCCACTAATAGCAAATCCTAGTCCTCTAGCTTCTAGTCCATTTCCCCTATTAAATATAACACCATTTTGAAATTTTGTACAGGAACCAAAATATTGATGAAATGAAGTGTAACTCTCCAATATAATCCCCATTTTAATTAATGCATAATGTATATATGAATGTGGTTGTGGGAAAACAATGTATATGTGAATTGTATTTCTAAATTTTAATAAATAAAAAGTGATGCTAGTTACTAAGCAACATGGATAGAGATGGGGGTTGATTAATCCACTAGAGAGGAGGGATTTAGAAAATGTGGTTTTATTCATGAGTTATTTCCCAATTCATTTTCCCTGATTTTAATGTTTTGAATGAACCTTCTATTTTTTTGTTGAGTGTTGTCAAAGCTAATCATTAAACTCATGTAAGAGGGTGTGTGTGAGAAGTCATATCCAATAGTTATTGGGAGCATGGGGATGAGGTACAATAATCTCAGGGAAGAGCGTAAGTTATGAAACCTAGAAAAGAGAGGAAAATTCATATGGGAAGAGGGACAAAATTAGTTAGTCACTTTTTTTGCATGGGAATGAGATTTTACATTCATTGTATTTTGCATGAAAAAAAAAACATAAAATAGGAAAGAAGGGCACTAGAGATGGAGAAACAAAGGAGGGAGAATTCTATAGCATTTTTGGTACTAAAGATTAAAGAAGAAAGTTTTCAATATTTCAAAAGAAATAGGTTGTTAGGCTTGAAGAGTGAACTCCTCTGACAGTTTCATTGGAGAAACCAGTGGTTGTTTTTGTTTCCTGGTAGTTTTCCTAGCAGTGAGCTCCCTTGAGTTTCCCAGTAGTGATATTCCTAGTTACCTACGCCAAATAGACCCTAATAAACAAATGGGGTGTTTGATGGACTCAGAGCAATGAAGGGGTACATTCTTTGGCTTGGACAGGTCAAGAGGAAGAGAGTTGGTGGAAAATCGGGCTATCTGTAGGAGAATGATAGTGGGTTGTGGGATTCATTGCACTGTGAGTGGACAACGAGAGACCACCCTCTTTTGTGTATTTCTAGCCCCAACTCAAGGTTGAATTGTTGTTGATATTTGGAACAACAAGGTATGTTTGGGTGGAACGTTTGTCCCAAGCTGCTGGTTACACAACTATTTTAAAAAGATTTAACTGTTTTATCTATTTTATGTCCTTCATTATGATTTTTATTTTTTGTGCATGAAGTCTATGTATGAGGCTAATTTATATGATACTATAATGAGTTATTAGATTCATTTATGTATTATTTTAACAACGTGTAAATGTATTTAGATAATGGTTAAATATATATGATTAAGTAGCTAGTAAGCTACAAAAATTTATTTAGAATGATGTTTTTATTCTCATGTATTTTTCCCCAATCCAATACGCTGGTAGAATTTACATGAAGTTTGCCTTATATTCATGCCTGAATATTCCAAGTGATTACTACAAGTGATAACAACAAATTGTAAATAATTTGCACCAGTTTCACTCTATTGAGCTCACTTTCTTATAAGATGGTATTCTTCATGAAGAGTCATATACAAAATTAACTGTCCCTTTTCATCTTGAATTGGACCATCAATGATGAAAATGAGTTTTTCTACTTGAAAAAACCAATGCATAGGCAACAACTCCTATTCTTTGGTTTCTTCATTATGCGAACAAGAATTGCATCCCCCTTGGTGAAATCGTGTCTATTTCCTATTTGACATGTGTTTCTTCATAAATCAATTACCTCCAACTGAAATAGTATCTGGAATTCGTCTCACACATATTTATTCACCCTTGTTGGAAGTTTCTCTTTTGATCGCCTTGGTTTCAACACTCTCTCTTTTCCTTCTCTTTCCATGATCGACTCCATCCAATGGTGTTGGGTCAAATATAACATGAAAACTAAAACCTCAATGGATGCAGCTAAGAATGCCAACAAACCACGAAAGACACCAATAGAGGCAGGGGCAGACGATGTGTTTCATTTCAATGCTCTTCCTGTTTATAATTTCATAGAACAGTTTTTCATTGATCCTCATGACAGAGTCCATGCTAATATTTAAGCAAATGAATCCCCATAAGAGACACAGTGGACCTTGCCATAAACAATCATGAGATGTTATTTTAGATGATTCTTGCGTGGGAGAATTCCCAACCTTCATCATATCTTCTTCAGGGACGACATGAAAGGTTTCATCTAATATAACTTGTTTTGTTGAACCAAGTTTTGAAAATATAATTCTTCTACTAGAATGACGAAGATGTAGGCTTAGGAGAACTTTGAATCCAAAAAAAATCAAAGATATCATAACCAATTTGTAGTTACTTTGGTTGGTTTTCTCCTTATCATAGTAGAATTGAGAATTATTTCGCTAAATATATGAAATTAAATACTATAAATTCATCCACCCGGTGCCTTAAAAGAAAGGAAAAACCCTCAACAACATCGAAGGGTAAATGCATGCCCCTTATAGAAACACCGTGCTTATCAAAAGCACAATCCACAACATAGAGGAAATGCAACAGGTTGAAGGTCAAAACAATCCACGCTAGTCTTCAAACCCTTATGAAAAACTGGCCCCATCACAAAGAATAGAAGCAACTCTAACATGTGTATGATTACCATTATTTTCACGTTGGAATCTGCACATCAACCCTTGATATGAAAACACAATACGCTTCAAAAGAAGGGAAACTCTCCCTAATTCAAGCAAAATCTATAAAAWTATGGACAAAAACCATACTATTATAGATCGTTAAGAAGGAAACTCCATGATTGAATATATTATTTACGCAAACAACAAAAATATAAATACATGAAGAAAGACCTCGTTAGTTCTAGGTAGTTGAACTAATAGAAAGGTAGTTGAACTAACATAAACTATCTCTAACTAAAATAATGTTACGGATATCTCGAAGGACTGAAGGATCAGTCAACATTCTCTCCTTAATCTGAAGGGACATTTGTCATGACAAGCAGTGATCAAAATCTTTCAAAATTTTCACTTGCCAGTGCTTTGGTAAAAATGTCTACAATTTGCTCTACAGTGGAACAATGTTTCAGATCAATAGTTTTTACCTCAACATGATGTCGAATCAAGTGATATTTGGTGTTGATATGCTTGGTTTGATCATGAAATCTGATATTCTTGTCCAATTCAATTGCAAAAGTGTTGTCAACAAGTAGAGGTGTTGAGTTCATCTGTTTCTCCTGCAAGTATTTAATAATTTTACTAAGCCATACAATTTCTTTTGTGCCTTGAGGTGCTACTACACATTCTGCTTCAGTTGTAGAATCAACAAGAACTGATTGTTTTCTTGATATCCAAGAGACAATTGTTGATCCAAGACCCATCAAATAACCTGAAGTAGACACCCCAAGAGCTTTGTCTCCATCAAAGTAGGAATTAGAATATCCAACAAAATGAAATTTCGATACCTTTGAGTATTTCAGACCAAAATTATGAGTTCCTTTTAAATATTTGAGCACTCATTTTGTTTCTTCCCACTGTCCTTCACAGGGTTGATGCATAAATATGGAAAGAATTCCCACTGCAAAGGTAATATCAGGACGAGTAGTGGTGAGATAAATCAAACTGCCAACAAGCTATCTGTACTTGGTTAAATCTTCAAAATCATTGTCTTCATTGAAAGAAAACTTTATATTTTCCTCCATTGGAGAAAAAACAAAATTACATTCTTGCATTCCAAATCTACAAAATAACTCTCTAATGTATTGCTTCTAAGAAATAACAATCAACTTAGGATTTTGAGTGACATCAATTCCTAAGTAATAATGAAGCAGGCCCAAATCAGTCATATCAAAAACCTTTTTCATCTCTTTCTTAATGGATGGTATATAATCATCATTGTTTCCTGTGATTAGAATATCATCAACATATACAACTAGATATACAATTGATTTACCAACTTTCTTGACAAATAGAGTTGCAACATCTAGATTGAAATGCTTGTAGTTTAATTCCAGAAAGTGCTCAGTTAAATTTTCATACCATGCTTGTGGTGTTTGCTTCAAGACATAAAAAGATTTTACATATTTACATACCTTTTTATCTTGACCTTTGATAGTAAAACCTTAAGGCTAAGTCATATAGACATCTTCTTTCAAGTCTCCATTCACGAAGGAAGTCTTAACATCCATATGATGTATTTTCCATCCTTTCTTTGCTGCTAAAAAAGGCAGAGTTTAGATCAAGGAAAATTTTAGGGGTTAAATTTCTCCCATGGGCTAATTTTCCATGGTTTTTCCCAAAAAAAGATTCTCCATTCTAAAACTTATTCACCCAAATTCTATAGGAAAAATTATTTTACCTTTAAAATCGCCAAAATTTTATAAAAACTATATAAAATCCTTAGAAATTTGAATATTTTAACAATTATATCGCCAAACATTTATACTTGACATATAAAGAACTAGTAATATTCGCCAAGGTTTGTACATTTCAAAATAAATTTCCATCCTCAAAATTATTCCTGGTTCGATTAGTGCCCCATTTTACTGTAGGAGAAAAAGTTATGTGTAGTCAACACCTTCTTTCTGAGCATATCCTTTTTCTACAAGTGCTTCTTTGCATTTTTCAAGTGAGCCATAAGCTTTATACTTGTTCTTATATACCCACTTGAAACCAATAGGTTTGGTTCCAATTGGAGGGTCCACCAACCTCCAAGTTCCATTTTTTATGGGAGAATCATACTCTCTTTGAATTTCACTTCTCCATGCATCACTAGTTGTTGGTTCTTGAAAGGAATCATGTTCATCAACATCATAAAATTTTAATTCACAATCATAAGAACTATGGGAATTGTTACCTGAGCTTGAAGTAATATCCCCTGCATTTTCCTCATTCTACGTGGTAGAAATTATTGTCTCTCTTTTGCCAAATTCATCCCTATGAGAAATATGTGTGAAAAAATCATCATACCTTCTTGGAAATGTTTTTATCTGTGTTGGTCTACGTATTGGTTGTTATGGTGTTTGTTCAGTTTCAAGAGTCTTTGAAATAGGTTGAAGAACAAGTTCTTCAAGAGTTGGTTATGATTCTTCAGAATCTTTGTTGTCATTCAAACTATCATCATTCTATAATGGAGAAGTATAAGATGAGGAAGTTGTTGTTGT
>JASDQU010683808.1:0-13497 GCA_032191745.1 Picea mariana | reverse complement strand
TATGTTTTACTTTGGTAATTTGTTTTTTTTTTTTTACATTTTCCATTCTTATTTCATTTATATATATATATTTAGATTTGTTTATATAATCATTTAATAGTGCGTCTGGTTTGGTTTGCAGGTTAGGTGGGACTGGAGCTAGAGCTTGGAGTTGGGAACTTGGCCCATAGGCCCAGATTTTAAACTAAGACGCTCTGATACCATGTGCAATGGCTGAATTAAATTAAACATCCATTAATTCTACAAAATCCATTAATTCTACATCATAGCCATAAAATTCAAGAATTTCTTTAATTTAGCACATTCGCATACAAATTTATCAATAATAATAAAATTTTACAACAGATTAAAACAATGCATAATTTAAAATACCTGAACCTGATGCTAATAACCCTCTGTTGTCCAAATGCCTTCTTGACCGTTGTTGCACTATAAAAAACTGCCCAAAACCTAGTTCCACCCTACCAACTAGGTAACTTCCTAGCTCCAGGATATCATATGGATATCCTGGCCCCTGTGCCCAAAACCTCCAGCATCCCCAGTGCCTGACTGATACAATCCCACTCCAAACTCCACTTCTCTCTGCAAATCTACAGCCCCCAAAATCAATCGCTCCTCTCCCCATCGAATGACCTCCCGTAAACCTCCTTCCCCTCCATATTCCTCCTTCCCGAATCCCCCTCATTTGCTCCCTACCTAACGCATTTATTACCTTCTTATCCTCTCGCCGTTAATGCCCCTTATCCCTCCTTTATTATTTTATCCTCGAGTAGTTAATAAGTTATCCCTTGTTGGATACGTAACTTAATTTAACAATACAGTTTGTTATCCTCCTTTTATTTTTTACCTTATTAATTAATGAGTTAATTAATACTTAAATTAATCATTGACAACCATGAATAACTAATTAATAATAATTAATTAGTAAATGTTATTTTAAGAAATAATTATTGTTTAGCTAATCTTTTACGACAGTTAAATTATTAAATTAATTATAATTAATAATCCTATATGTCTATTTAAGTAGGGTCGTTACACTTATCAGCAGGGTTTAGAGCCAGACTCTAATGAGACTAGTAGGGTAGGTGTCATCTGGTGCGCAACAGCATCAGACGCCAGCTAGGTGCTCACCAAGATATTGTGGCTTCTATAGAGGATCCACTTTCACTACACCTCGAAGAACAACGCATCAACAACGAAATCCTTACTGAGGACCACAACATCAACAACAATGTCGACCGCAACAACAAAATTTTAGGCATGTTCAACAAAATAGATTAGGATTCTAGGCTGATGGGTCATCATCTTCTACTTCAAGTACCAGGAGTACTGGATTGAAGAAGGGGTGTTGGAAATGTGGGGAGCCACACTACCAACATGACTGCCTAGTGGAGATGAATAGAGAATATGGATCAGTCAGACCAACTATTTTGGGAGATTTGGGCAAGGCTCATCGGATTGATGCAGTGGTGAATAACCGCCAGGTAGAGCACCAGTTGATTTTGCTTGAGATTTCAGGTACCATCTCCGACCAGACCCTTAGTATTTTGATAGATCCCAGTGCTACCAAGAGTTTCATTTTAGGTGCAACACTAAAACAAATTAAGGTAAAGATAGTCAAACATGATGAGTTTATCTTTGTAGAGATGGCTTCAGGAGCCAAACAGAAGGTTAGAGGGAAGGTTATGGGTTGTACCCTTAACCTAGGAGAGTTTTTCACTAGGGACAACCTGTACGTCATGATCTTAGGATCTTATGATGTCGTGATCGGTATGGAATGGTTGGAATCGCATGAGGCAATACCCAATTGTAACAAAAAATGATTGATCTTGGTAGATGATGAGGGATAGAGATGCATTATTGTAGGTCGAAACCAGGGTGCTTCCTTGAGTTTCATCCCTTCCTTGCAACTATGGAAGAGCATGCGTAAGGGGTGTATTATTTATGAGATCCTTGTGTTAAACAAAAAGGGAGTAGTGGAAGGTCTAGAACACCTTCTAATGGTGAGAGAGTTTGCATACGTCTTCCCAGAGGAGTTACCTAGGATTTCATCGGAGAGGGAGTTGGAATTTACCATAGACATAAAACCGAGGACTGAACCGTTAGCAAGAACGCCTTATCGGATGTCGACCCCAAAGTTATAGGAGTTGAGAATGCAACTGAAGGAGTTGTCGAACCTGGGAGTTATACTTCCAAGTCTGTCACCATGGGATGCTCTTGTTATTTTCATACAAAATAAGGATGGGTCATGGAGACTCTACATTGACTACCATCAATTGAACCAGGCAACGATCAAAAATCAATATCCATTTCCAAGGATTGATGATCTGTTTTATCAAATGATGGGTATGATAGTGTTTTCAAAGATCGAATTGAGATCAGGGTATCACTAGTTATAGATCAAGGAGGATGGTGTCCCTAAGACCTCCTTTAAGACGAGGTTTGGACATTACGAGTTTATTGTTTGACTTTTTGGACTGATGAATGCCCCAGGGGTATTTATGAGTTTGATGAACGGGGTGTTCCGCGAGTACTTGGACAAGTTCATCCAAGTATTTATTGGTGATATTTTGATTTACTCTAAGACGATAGAGGAACATGATGAGAACTTGTGCTTGGTACTATAGTGTCTGCGAGAGACGACAAATTGTATGGGAAATTGTATAAATGCTCATTTTATCAATTGAAGATTCACTACCTAGGGCATGTCATCTCCGGTGAAGGTATCGTCATCGATCCAACAAAGGTCGAGGCTCTTATGGAATGGCCCACACCGACGAATGTCCATGAAGTGCGTAGCTTTATGGGTTTAGCAGGATACTATCGAAGGTCCATCGAGGGATTTTCGAATATAGAAAATCTGATCACGGAATTGCAGAAGAAGAACAAGAAGTTTGTTTGGACCGAGAAATGTACAAAAGAATTTTGGAGGCTTAAGGAGCTGTTGAAAACAACACCAATACTAAAGGTCACTGACATGGACGCAAAATTCTTGGTATGCATTGACGCATCCAAGGAAGGCTTAGACGCAGTCCTAATGCAAAATGGTCGAGTGATCACTTACATCTCGAGGAAGTTGAGAAGGCATGAGGAGAACTATGCGACGCATGATTTGCAGTTTTTATCCATTGTATATGCCTTGAGTGTTTGGAGACACTACCTTATTGGACAAAAAATTGAACTAAAAATGGACCACTGTGGACTACAGCACATCTTTATGCAAAGTGGCTTGAACGCACGACAATGACGTTGGTAGGAATTTCTTAGCGAGTATGATTTTGAGATCACTTACATAAAAGGAACAATGAACCTAGTGGTATATGCTTTGAGTCAGAGACCACACATATTTTCGGTGTTGTCTCTTCAGACGAATCTATGAGAAAATATTATGACTTTACAAAACGACGATGACTGATACAAAGAGATCAAGGATTTTATCGGATGAAACAAAATGATGCTATGAATATTTGAAGGATTTATGTTTGACGATGATGGATTATTGATATTTAAAAATCAAATTTACGTACCACCGAATGACGATTTGAGGAGCTTGATCCTAAACGAGGCTCACACAATAGTGTACATGGCTCACCCATGGGTCACGAAGAAGAGGGCAGACCTTAAAACCTTACTACTATGGAAAGGAATGAAGGCATACATAGTCATCTATGTGGATAGATGTCTAGAATGTCAATAGGTGAAGGTTTAACATAGACATCCAACAAAACTACTACAACCACACACTATTCCGGAATTGAAATGGGAGGTCATTTCGATTGATTTCATTGTTGTATTTCCCCTGACATCAAGGAGACATGAATGGATTTTTGTGGTAGTCAACACTCTGATGAAAAGTGCTCATTGTATTCATGTGTGTATGACATATCAGGAACCTGACATAGCTAGAGTTTTCACCAATGATATTGTGTGGTTGCATGGCATACCTAATAGGATTATATCCGATCAAGGATCGATGTTTACCGGACAATTTTGGAATAGTTTCCAAGAGGGATTGGGAACCCAACTTAACTTTAGTACTGCATGTCACCCGGAGATAGACAGGAAGATCGAACAAAAAAACCAAATCTTGGAGGACATATTGTGTATGTACACGATGGACCAACATAAGCATTGGGAAAAATTCTTACCATAGGTATAATTCACATGTAGCAACAATTACCAAAACACCATTAATATGGCACCTTTTGAGTTTCTTTATGGACGACCATGTCAGACGCTTTTGAGTTGGGATTGGTTTGAGGACAAGGTCCTGGTGGGACCATAAGTGATCCAACAAATGGAATATCCAGTGCAGAGAAAAGGACAAAGAATCAAAGAAGTGCAGGATCGACATAAGAGCTATGTCGATGCACACCATGTCGAACATAGTTAGAAAGTTGGTGATCGAGTCTTTATGCGGGTGAAACCATATAATAGTTCTATCAAGTTTGGAAGGGGTTCTAAAATATCTCCTAGGTTCGTGGGACCTTTTGAGATTGTGGAAAGGAAGGGGCATGTGGCCTATCGACTAGCCTTGCCTGATTCTTTGAGGCATATGAACGATGTCTTTCATGTATCTATTTTGAAACATTACATTAGTGATCTTGCACATCTTCTTAACATGAGTTCCTTGCAGGTATCTGATGAGGGTGTGCTCACGACTAAGCTGATATTCATCTTGGATCATTTCATTTGACATCTATCGTGTCGAACAGTAGATCAGGTCAAGGTCCAGTGGGACAACTATAGTCCACACTTGACAACCTAGGAGGACTCATATGATATGTGCCAACAGTTTCCATTTTGTTTGATAGATATACTTATGATACTGTGATACACATTATTCGACACTTATATACTATGAAACTTCGAGATGAAGTTTATACCAAGAGGGGGTCTATGTAACATCTCGCTCTTGCGTGCATTGATCGAACTTAGTCTTTGAGGACACTTTCTTGCAAGTGATCCAGATTATTATACTATTGGCCCTTTGATTATGATTATGAGGCATTATGGATATGATGATATATTATTTTGTGTATTTACATAGATAGGTGCTATTGACTGGGTTCTCTTGAGTGTGTAGGACTTTGGACCTCAAGGATGAGGAGGCATCGATTAAACACCTTGGAATCCAGATCAAGTTAGGGATTGGACTATTGGGTTTTGATTATTGCTGATATGACATATGTGCATCTGTTAGATGTTATAATGATTGATTATTATTGTTTACATGATTCATTGATGATGCAGGTTGACGATAACTTGCCAACCAAACTCACATGTGGAGTAGAGGGGTCACTCACGACAACCAGAGACTTTGAGGGAGAGGTGTGGAAAACAACCCTGCCACAACCTACTAGCACTCCCACCATGGCTCGAACTATAGGTTAACAATTACATATTTAGAGAAGAACCATGATGTCGTGAGGGAAGACTGTGATATTTTCTCACGATGATTATAAGAGGCATGTAATAAGGCATGGTACTTATTCCCTAGAGGTCATTAGTCTCCCACAAGATCACCTGGTAGAGTATTTACTCTAGGGGTTTTTCATGTCTACCAAGTCATTCAAGAGGAAAGTGGCACCCTTGGAGCACATAATGCATCCTGAAGGGCACGTTGCCCAAGGAAAATGAAAAGAGGTGAGCGACACCCTTGGATCACCTAGTGCATCCTAAAGGGCATGTCACATTTTTAACTGGTAAGTGAATAAACCTAGACATCCTTAGAATGAATGATGTGACAAGTAAGATTTAAAACCAATATTTCCCTAATAAAAATGTCACCCAACCTAGTGAAATCAAAATCCAGGTCTAAGTGACACTTGTGGTCAAAAATAATAATCATAATTAAACATGTAACGAGAAGGGAGTAAGAAATTCAATTAATTTATTAAAATCAAATTGTATTGGGGGATTAAAACTTGAAGAGGGAAATAATTGTTTTATCTACATATGTTAATTAAATTTTATTAATTAAAAAGAAAAATGAGGTAAAATGTGTTTTTTCTACACTTGATAATTTGAGTTTTAGTTACAAAGGGAAAAGAGGAAAACTTAAAAAGAAATAGGAAACTAAGGGGAAAAGGGGAAACAAAAAGGAAAAGGGAAACGTAAGGAAAAATTTGAATGTCTAAACTTAGTAAGGAATCTTGTCTTTAAGAACTTTTTAATTATGAACTCAACTAGGAATTTAGTAAAGGCGTAAGTCATTTAAAATGTGTAATGGAATATTGGGACACCAAGGAGCATTTTTAGGAATGTTTTTTGATGGGTGAGGGAAATAGAAATAATTAAATAATAAATGAAATTAATTTCTGGTGAAACTAGGAAGATGGGTGACATGTGTATGGGGGAGGTTTTTTCTGATTAAAGTAATGAAAAAGAAATTAAATGATAATTTGGGAAATAAATCACTTAAAAAATCTATAAAAAGGATGGAGGAGGAGGAGTATGGATCTTATCTTTATGTGTAACATTAAACTGCTGAAATTTTGTCTTGACTGACTTATCTTGTGAGAGTTGGGATACCCAGCTTGGGTAACGAGTGGTAGCTCGACCTTGTGAGGCGATTTGGGTGCAAGTTGTTCTTTGGTCTAGTGTGTGTGGCCCCTTTGTGGCTTGATGGGCTTAGGGGGAAGAAGAGTACCCCTAGCATTGGATGGGAGGTACTGGTGAGGTCACATTAGTCGACAAGTGGAGGTTGGACAGAGCGCGTGTGGGACAAAAACTATTGAGTAGTCGCATTTGGCTAAGGTACGTTGGTTTAATTATTACTCACATTAAATATAAATTTACTCATGTTATTTCTCTGTGCTCATTTAATATTTCATTTCCATGCACTGTCTTGCACCTGGTTTACTACAATATTCTAATCCCCTTGCTTGATGTTTTCTGAATGGATTTCCCTTGGTGAACCCAATTTCTGATTTCAATAACTTATCTGTGTGGTTTTTATTGATTTTTTTGAGTTTTTGCTTTATATTCTTCCCTTATCTCTAGGTCGTCAATCCATGCATGACCAGTCGGCCAGGAGCCGAATCGATGGTCGCCACTTCGGTGTTTATAGACCTATAGATTCTAATGCCATGCTTTTTTTTGCATGGATGATGAGCGAAGAAACTTTTTGCCCAATTGTCTACCCATTACTTATCCCTGTAGTTGATTTATTCATGATTGAATGATTGTCTTGGGACCTTCTTGTGATTAAGAATCTCTGCGTTTGATTGATTAAATCTCCAATGTTCTCTGCACTTTTAATTGCTTAACCTTGGAATTTCTCTGCACTTTGGTTGGAATTTCTCTGAAGTTCAATGATATTTCCCTGTGTTTTAATGGAAAGTCTCTGCATTTTTATGATGTCCAGTGTTGAGGATTGGTGACCCTCTACATTTTTATTCCAACATTGAGATGCTAACCCCTCCTATTTTATTGTTAAACCACAACATTCACTGTCGTTCCTCTTGGGTTTTGAACAACTTGTACCCCACAAATTTTTGAGCCATTACCCAGTTCTTATACAATGATTTCACCCTTTCGTTTTAACCAACGATCCCATCTTTTAACCCAACAATTTTATACTTAACTTAGCGGTTTCTTTAGACAGAAATTTTATAGACAATAATCCTAAGTCGCAACGATTTTATTGTTTGACTGCGATGACATAGATAGAGACTTATTTAGGTAGTAATTTTATAAACAATGATATTAATGTGAAACACTTTTATATTCTTGTGTTACTACGTGGATATAAACAACTATTTCATTGACACAAATCTCATAGACAGTAATTTTAATGTGACAGCGACAAATTTATATATCCTATATTAACTCTGCTATATTATATTATGACAACAAATTTATTATTTGGCCTTGCCATTTAATGAATTAAATGACTGCCACATCCGTGATTTAACTCTGTAATTCACATTTTCATTACATGCCAACATTATCCTTAAATCACTTTGTGTTTACATGTACATGGATAGTGTTTTAATACATAGTGTTTTAATATACTGATCTTATATACCGCTTAATACTTAAGGGTCAACGATATTTATAGTGTTTTAATTGATAGCATGTTTATTTAAGGTGTCACACAGACTTGCATTTCTAGAAATTTTAGGATAGCAATTTAATACACAAAATATTTATGCAGCGAAAGTATACATTTAAAGGTAGCTAGTGTACACACTAAATGACCGTGATTTTAGATAGCAAGTGTGGATGCATTGTGACCATGTAGTAGATGCATTTTATGGCAGTGAACAACTGCATTTTTTTGGTGTTTTTACTGTGTAAATGGTGGCGCCCTTGATTTGTATAGGGGCGTGTTTTCATTGTGTAAAAGTAGTGTTTCTTTCTTGTGTAATGGTTGGGAGGATTACTCTTATTGTCTGTGAATTTATTGGGCAATTTATTACCTCATTGACTGCAAATTTCCCTTTTTATTGACTGGGATTTTTCATAAAACTTAGTGCACTTCCTATGTTAAACTCAACGATGTTTGTGTACCATGGGAGTGAGTCCCATTTTTATTAATAGACAACACCTTGAATACCTGACATCGATTTCCATTTTTGGTGAGTGTCAATTGTTAACTGTGTATTTTCTTTTAAATAGACTGTGATTCCGTTTCTGATTTTTGTGTAATTGTTGTGGTGGTAATAGTAGCATGGTATGTTGTGTATGACATCATTCTTCAAATTGATAAATAACATTATTTTTTTCGGACAATTTCCTTCTATTAATAAATAACATTATTATTGTTGGACAATGTTCTTCTATTAATAAATAACATTAATAATCATTGTTGTTGGACAACGTTTCATAAATAGCATTATGTTTGTGTAATAATTAGCCAATGTTTTATGATAGCGATTACACAGTTGGACAACGCTTAAATATTAATGTTGGACAACATTCTTTTATTAATGTCCTCTTTTTGGACAGTGATTTAATGATTGCAATATCAATGACTGCAATTTACAGACATTTTGATAGCATTTATATGTTGGACATCGTTTATATATTCTGATAGTGTTCATACGTTGGACAATGTTTATTAGTAAACAATGTAGATTGTTGAAAACTTTTTGAGTATGTTAAGTTCTTTTAGTAGTTCACTTTTTAACGCAATAAGAAAAAAAAAATATAGTTACTTCACAAACGGTAAAGAAGGATCAATTAAGGAAAGTATGACACATGTGGAATCAAGAGTTAATGTGAGGCATGTTTGATTAAAGATTAGATTCCTAGGCACCTTTAACCATGTTGATGTTGGATTTCCTTGGAATATAATGTGTGGTTTAGTGTTATAGTCGTCAAATTTCATTGCATCTTGTTGTCTTGTCAATTGTTGGTTGGGTGCTTGGGGTTTATTCCTCATGTGTTTGACAGTTAATTCGGTCTAATAGTGCATTGAATTTATCGTGTGTTAAGGGTCCAGTTATTTTGTTGCGCCATGGTTGTTGTCATGCCTATTTCCTGGTTACGGTATGATTCCTTATGAGGGGATCATCATGCACCCTGACGGATAGAGGAAAATGATAATCTGGACAGAGTCAATGCTTCTTGATGTGTTCATTGTTCATTGTAATTGATGTTGGTGCTTGGTTTGTAATGCCTTAACGTGTTTGTTTTGCATGTTGTAGAGGTATCTAGCTACTGGTCATTAATCCATTGTGTTGGGATTGTGGATGTTGTCCTTTATCTTGTAGGCGTTGTCGTGGTTGTGTCGAGCTGGTAGTCATTTCTATCTGTATTTGATTTTCACTTGTTTCGCCCAGCTGCTCGATGTGCTAGTGTGTTGAGTCATTGTTGTCTGTTGTCTGATATGGGTGCATGGTGTTCGTTGTCAAGTTGTGTGGTTAAGTTGTTGTCGTTGTTTCCTTCATGCCTAAAAAAAAAACAAAAAAATGCACTTTTTGCTTCACTTGTAGTCATAACGATTGAGGTCATTACATAAACGTAGCGCCTAGAAAAAGTTTCTTCCTTAGGACCTAGTCATCCTTAAAATGAATGATGGGATGAGTAAAGTTTAATAACAAATTTTCTCTTAGGAAATGTTGCCAAGCCTAGTGAATTTAAAATCTAGGTCTAAGTAGAACCTATGAAGAAAAAAATAAGTAATTAGACATATAACAAGAAGGGGGTAAGGAAAATTCAAGATTTATTAATTAAAGTAAATTTTTTAATGAAGGTTTAATTATTAAAAGGGGGTAAATGGTTGTTTGTATAAACTTGCTAATTCTGAAATTAGTTAAAAATGGGGAAACTTAAAGAAAATGACAAACTTAAAGAAAAAGGGGAATGTCTAACTTAGTAACGAATCTAGCCTTTGTAACTTTTTATTTATGATATCAACTAGGATTTAAGTAAGGCATACATCATTTAACAATTGTAAGGGAATAATGGGACACCGAGGAGCATTTTTAGGAATGATTTTAGGTGGGTGAGGGAAATAGACAAATTTAATTAATTAATAAATTGATTTTCTAGTGCAACTAAGGGATTGGGCGACATGTGTATGGGGGAGGTTTTTCCTAATTAAATAAATGAAAAAGGAATGTAATGAGGGTTTGGGAAGCTAATCACTTGAAAACTCTATAAAAAGGATGGTGGAGGAGGAGTATGGATCATGTCTAGTATGCATAAGGTTACATTGCCAAAATTTATCTTGACTGAATTTCTCTAGTTGTAGTTGGGATACCCAACTCGGGTAACGAGTGGTAGCTCGACCTTGCGAGGCGAGATGGGAAGCTAGAATTATATGATATTATTTGTGTGGCCCCTTTTTGGCTTGGGGGCCTCAAGGAGAAGAAGAGTACCCCTAGCATTGGATAGGAGGTACCGGTGAGGTCTCAGTGGTTGGCAAGCGGGAGCGGTATGGAGCGTGCGAGCAGGTAAACGACTTCAGATCATCTACCTATAGTTAAGGTATGATTAACTTTCATTTGTATATTAGTTAGACTTGGAATTAGATATATGTTGTTGAATTCGATTATTATATGTTATGGTGAGCAAGATCCCATGTTGGGGAATACTAGGATATCTTGACCTTGCACCTTGTATTGAGTGTTTAACTACATCTGGTTTTCTTGCTCTCCATGCCTGAGTGGTGGTTGAGCATTCTGTTGGGTTGCACCATAATTTTGAAGTTCGACATTTTCCTAATTTTTTTTCCACTGGTAATTGTTTCTTTTTGTTTCTATGTTTGATATTTATAATACCTCTGATACCTAGAAAGTTTTCAATATAAAGGGAGGAAATTGGGATGACAACTTCCTATGCATTCATCCATTCGCCTGAAGAATGTAGAGATTGATTACTCTTACAACCTTCACACATAGAAGATTGATCTACCCTCAAAAAATCTCTTATTCTTAGAAGGAACACTCTATATTGGTATTTATACATAGTAGCATCCTAACCAAAAAATAGGTGAAACAAATGAGCTTGAATATGTGGGTACACCCGGTTTCACTGGTACCATTGCACACACAAATAGAATAACAATTGCACAAGATTTATGGAAGGACAAAAAATCAACATGTGTTTCTCACTTCATCACAGACATACCCAACACAGTGTCACTACTAATACTACTACCCACGCCACTTTTCAACTACAACAACCCAATGTCAATGCAAACAACTGGCTCCTAAACTTAGCTGCATTTTTGTTTTTAACACCTGTAATTGCGAGTAAGGGAGGGGTCCTGCTTCATCCTCTTACCTGGAAGAGTTATGATTCTATAATATTTTACTAAGATTCAAATCCTTGGACTATGTGTGGTTTGTTTCTTCCAAATGCCAACCATGAAGTGTTTTAGGTCTTCTTGATCCCTTGTTGCAAGTTAATGTGGGACTGCATATTGTTTTTCCTACCTAGAAGTGATTTTCCCCTCGCCTAAGTTTTGATTCTCTCCTGGGTCTATGTATCATTTTCTTAACGTTTTCTTCAACCATCATCGTGTTGATCATTTTTGTGTATGTTCGTTTGTGTCTTGTTCCAATGCACACAATCCGTGAAACAGGGCAATGGTTTTCCTTCTCTCATCATCAATATTTTTGGTAGGAATCATATTAATGGCTTGAGTTCGTGTGTAATTTTTTTTACAGTGGTATGGTGTATTCTGCATGTAAAAATTTATTGGGCCAGTGGTAAATCCCTTGACTTATGTTCTGTGATTTATGAGCATGGAAGTGGTGGTTTTGGGGTGAATTTTGATTACTTACAGTTGGCCTTCTAACTAATTCTAATATGCCATTCAAACATTTATTATTCTCTTTCCTTGAGAATCTCCATTTAGAGATAGTTGGTAGGTGAATAGTTGTAATTTCGAGACCCCTGGGGTTAAGCGTGCCCAACTTTTAATCTCCTTGGATAAATACACAACAATTTTTAAATACGCAGAGATAATAATTAACTATCCAGAGGTTCCGAATATTACAAGGAGAATTAAATAATAATATAATTATAACCTTAGTATAATAATGATGACTAAGGTGACTTAGTGGTGGAAACTCATGGCAGTGAGGTATTTAAGGCAACTCACTCTTGAACGATTAAAACAATGGTGTATTTACCAACTTATTTACCAGCCTAGTGGTTTTAATGGTTTTAATTGTGTTAATTATGTAATTACTGGCTTATTGTTTTAAATAGTTAGTCATCAACTTACATGGTTCCATTTTAGATATGATTCTAGTAGTTACATAACAATTAAGCATGAGTAACCATTTTACTAGTTTAACAGTTGTGGATCTGCCTTATTATGTTCAGTTTCAATTGTTATATAATAGTGTTATTGTGGAAATATCATATAGCCTTTATCCTTATAATAGATTGATTGTTTTCATCAATTTAATGAGTTTAATGGTGTTTGATTTTATCACTTGTAATAGCTTTTATTTTCTTTACAACAAGAAATTAATAATACTTGTTGAATTCATTAATGTCATTAAGGGGATTTCCGTATGATAATGTTCATTATAAATTATAAGTGGTTTATTCCTCTTATTGTTTAAAGGAACGTAGGGAAGCCTTGATACGTGTTAATTAAAGATTGTATAGGTTAGATAATAATTGTTTGCGATATATGATCTTCCATTGTACTCTTAAAGGGGTGTTATAGTGGAGTGTTGTTTATGCTTTTAAATTTTATAGATAGTTTATTGGAATAATAAACCCTTGAATGGAAGGTACATGTTTCTTTAACTTGGTTAGTTTCCTTTTCTCTAACATGGTGATTGGTTATTGATGCTCTGAATTAATCCTTATGTTGATAATTTGCTAATGATTTACACTTAGTCGATGCACCCAATTAATTCTATCGATTATAGCCACCTTGCTTCCATTTTTTCTTTAATGTTTAGAGCATCTTCGTGTGATGGCACCGTAAAATCTATGACAGTGCAATTTGGATTCCATTCTTGTTGGATTTGATGTTTGGTTGATGTTATAACCCTAAAATGCACTATAAAGGTTTAC